>CAUYQV010135573.1:0-15278 GCA_963574575.1 Galagoides demidoff
TGAGTCCCGAGGATGCTCAGTAGTGGGAAGAAAGATCTCTACAGTCAACCAGTCGTGGGTAACACTGGGACAAACACAGTGAACAGGGTTTTTTGTTTTTTTTTGAGACAGAGCCTCAAGCTATCCCCCTGGGTAGAGTGCCGCAGCATCACAGCTCATAGCAACCTCCAACTCCTGGGCCCAAGCGATTCTCCTGCCTCTGCCTCCCAAGTAGCTGGGACCACAGGCACCCGCCACAATGCCTGGCCATTTTTTGGTTGCAGCCGCCATTGTTGTTTTTGGCGGGCCCAGGCTGGATTCAAACCCGCAATCTTAGGTGTATGTGGCTGGCGCCTTAGCCACTTGAGCCACAGGTGCTGAGCCCGCAGATTTGTTTTTACACTATGGCCAAAAGTTCTCATGTAGAATTTTCTAAAAATCAGTGCCTATTAATTCACTCCCACATGGCAATTAAACAAACAGCAAAACTTTGAGAGCACCACTAATCAGGACCATAAGCAGCTAGAAAAAATACCGCGTATCCATACATTCACACACTCACCTTCTCTCATAACACACTGTGCTGGGCACTGTGGAATAAGAAGATGATACTAACAGGGTTCCCACCACTGGGAAAAGGGAGTGGGGGCGTTCAGTGGAGAAGCCCAAACCACACAGAACAAAGGATCTTTATTTTTATTTCCCACAAAAAGCCTGCAATTAAACTAACCCAGATCATGTTAAACCCTCGTGTCGGGTTATCAATTATTTCAACATGATATCATGTCATGCAATTTTGGTCATAATTAAAATGCATTTAAATTTACATTATGTTAGGAACATTACTCTTTTCTGGATTAGAGGATCCATTAACAAATCTCTTTATAAATTTATGCAAATTTTACTGTCAAAGAATTGTAACTTGGTAAATTCCTAAGAGCTGAACTGCTCGTGAACCTAACCTTACTTGTGATAATCAGAGATCAACTGCGCCTCTGAGTCAGACATGACCCTTCTCGAAACACTATTCTCCAGGACTAACAATTTTCAATTCCAATGTCATGGCCTGTTGGATCGAGTCAGTTCTCAGAACTAGAGGGCAAAAGATAGAGAAGACTCCTGGGCCCTTAACATGTCAAACACTCCAAAACAGGGTGAACTAAAGATCAAAGGCCCAACTTCCGCTGGTCAAAGGCTGACTGAGCCACTGGAGTCCCAGAGAAACAGAATCTGTCCCCTGGAACTCTGTGACAGAGGAGCTAGTGCAAATGATGTGTCAAAAGCACACACTAAAACCCTTCCAACACCAGCAAAGGGCCGAACCTCCCAAACACCCCCAGCTGGAGCGATGGCAGGTATAGGGAGCCTCTGAGAGTAAAGCTGTTCTTTCCACCACGCATGTGCTTTTCTCGAGAAACACTTTCTAAGGCACTGCAGGATTAGAAAGACACGTGGCAGCATCTTCTGATTTTGCAAAGAGAGCAAACTATTATGAAGCAAAGTCTCTAGGAACACAGACGAGAAGGATGCTAGGGAACTGCAGGGCACTGCAAACCCCACACAACATAGGCAATGAAAAGGGATGAATCAGACGCAAATTGCATTCTTTCCCCCAGTGTCCTCAGAACCTCTCCCTGCGTGGTTCTGTGACAGACAGACCCCCGTGGGCCATCAACAGTATAGCCCAAGGAGCAGGAAACACCTGCCCCTCACTTTGATCTATGTGATAGTCGATGCCCACAACCTTTGGCCATCCAATGACCAGATCCTTCTGGGTCTCTTCTGAGGCCACATTGGATGGATAAAATCCATTCTAAGTTGTCCTAGGAGCACTCTTGAAGTTTGGCACAGGAGAAGCACTCAATTAAAGGTCAAAGAACATTCTTAGGGTCTATGCAAGGAGATCTCAGCATTCTTGTTTTCAAATCCATGGTGGAAATGCTGCTCTTTGTGAGCTACCAGGGGAAATCTTGACAGACTGGTGCAATCGTAGCAGCTGGGCAGAAAACAGATCTATTAGACTCTTATTGTGGGCTGAAATAGCCACTTTAGGAGCAGCCTGTGATGGGCCTTTTCCACCCTGAAACAAGGCTGCCAGCCCCCATGGGACCAAGGGCAGGCACTCTCAAACCGGAATGGTTCAGAAGGCCCTTGGCCACTCAACAACCCTTCTATGGCCTCCTGCTTTATTCCTCCTTCTATGATCCACAGACATGATAATGATAAACCACTTTTTTCATAGACCCCCACGCTGCTCCTGGCTATCTCCCTTAGCAATGACCATGCTGCTCTCAGAAAAAAAAAGAAGCTACTGGACATCAACAGAATCATCCACCCACCCCTTACCTGCATCCACCCACCATGCACCCAGCCCTCCATCCCTCCCACCTGTCTCAGAGGTGCAGTTCTTCCTGTCCAAGGATATGCTAGAGTTTGACTTTGTCCTCTCAGTTACCAGCTATGTAACTTAAGGCAAGTTACTTTTTCTTATATATCAGGCTGTTCACCTGTAAAATGGGGCTAACAGCTGTACCTGATAGGGTTGTTTTAATCCTGTAGGGATTGTTTTAATCCTGGCATATGGTAAGTGCCCATTCAGTTTTAGTTAACTACTACATATTATTGTGCCTATTAGTATGATCATTTATTCCTGGCTCCTCTGAGAACTTTCTTTAGTAATTAAACCTTTCGCCATTACCTCCAAACCTTTCTTTTCAATAATTTTGTGTTGTGGCAGCTAATCTCCAAAAGGGACCACCGTCAATTTGTAAGTGTGTGCTAGCCCATCATGGGTAACTCAGATTCCCTCCTGCCCCTTAAATCTGGGTTGGCCTTGTGACTTGGTCTGACCAACACGATGCAGCAGAGGCAAAGTTCTGGTTGCTTCTTTCAGGAAGCTTAACGCCTTAAAAAGGACTGGTAGCTTCTGTTTCATCTTTTTAAGAAGCCAGATGCCCAATATGAAGTCCTGCCATGCTACCAGGAAGCCCAAGCTAGCCACTGGGGAAGAGAAAACAAGGGCATGTGAAAGAATACCAAGATACGAGACACGTGAGTGAAATCCTCACCCACCTGCCAGCCAAGTCCTGGTGCCAACCAATGCGGCCAGGTGAGTGACCCCAGCCAAGTCTCAAGAGCAAGAGAATCATCTATCCAAGCCCTGTCCAAATTCCTGACCCATAGAATCATGATAAATAATAAATCATTGTTGTTTTAAGCCATTCAGTTTTGGGGTGATGTGGTTATGCAGTAATAGGTAACTGAAACAATATTTCACTTCCGCATTGAAAAATGCTCTATCTTATACCCGATTCTAAAACAAAATATCCCCCATAGTTCTTCAATCCTATATCCACCGTTAGTGATTTCCCTCTTTGCATCACCACTGCAGTCCTCTATTACAACGCTGAGCACACTGGCGATATATACATAGATCTGTCTCCTAGACCGAGTTCCTTGAGGGCCATGACATGGCTGCCATGTCTACCTGAGTATCACAACACCAAGCACGGCACTCAGCCCACGCCAGTGAGTGTTCAACAAATGTTAGCTGAATAACGCACACCTGCGTGGGACCACTGCACCACTGATCTGCCTGCAGCCACACACACTGGCCCTGGAATATCTAGGGCCAAGATGGAAGAATGAAATAGAGGACCGGGGTAAGCAAAATTTCCAGAATCGACAAAATTCAAAAGGTGCAAGAAAGAGATAAAGAGAAAGATCTGTGAAGAGGGTGTTAGAAGCCATAAGCCGGAGCCACTGAGATGTGGGAGTTGTTTCTGCAGCGTAACTGGCTCACCCTGAATCCGGGGCCACGTATTAAAGTATATCGTGCTTTCTTCTCATGGGAAGCTGAACACTGAACCGGAAGAGTGGGCAGAGGAATCTGAAAGGCTTTCAATGAGTGAAGTCGATATAAACTGTGATTAAAAAAACCAGAACAGTTGCAAGCCTAGGATTTCTGAAAATGACTTAAAAGGTTAAACTTTAACACCTGATCTAGGCAAAAACTCAAGGCATTGATACACTGTGTTTTATGAAAAACCAAAAAGGCTCAGGGGCATATAAAATAAACAAAGTGGGACAGCTGGCTGCACTTGCTGGTTCTAAGCAAGGTACTTTCTTTTAAGGCCTCAACTTCCTCCCACCAAAATTACAAAGTTAACAAGAAATTGATTTTAAACCAGTGGTGTATGTTAATTGATTAACAAAAAAAGATGTATCACAACCACACACTGTGCCATCAGAAACAAACCTCAGAGAACTACCATAGTGAAAACAAAGCAGAAATGTTATCAAAACCACGTATGAGGTAGGACGAGATAAAAGAGGAAATGCCGTAAGAAAATGTCACCCTATAGCTCAGCGGCTTGGGCACAGCTACTATACCTGAGCTGGCGGGTTCAAACCCAGCCCGGGCCTGCCAAACAACAATGGCAGGTAACAACCAAAAATATTAAGAAAAATATTATCCACTATGCTAGAGGAAATGGAATATGGCTTATGATATGAATTTTAACTTTTTGAGTATTTTTATTGTTAAAAGGTCTAATCTGCGGAGATAAAACTAAAATGTACCTTACCCCAAACCTGCTTTGTCCATTGCTCATATCCACATTTCGAGAGCAACATCTCAGTGCTTAGCCAAGATGTGACTTCACAGTCAGGGCTTCTGACACATGCAGGGGGCTGCCGGGGGTCACAGATGCCTCTGACTATGGCTCCACCCACACGGCTCATTCTGGTAGGCAAGTAAAGCCTGTGAGGAGACACTTCAACGGGAGGCATTCTCCAACACAGACCTAGAAGAGAGGGGACCCTAGCTGGGGGGTGCACCTGCCCACCGCCAGAGTTAGGACGGCTCTGGCTGTGTGATCTTAAGCGAGTCAGTGAACCTCTCTTAGCTTTACTTTGCTCCTCTGTAAAAGGGGGATCATGATAATACCTACCTTATGGAATTTATAGATTAAACAAGGAATCCTGTGCCACACATAATGTGTGGCATGTAGCAAGCACTGTGTAATTGTGGGGTATTATTATTATTCCCAGGACAGACCTGAGATTTCTGTAGGACAGGACTAGAGAAAGAAGCACAAAGAGGATAGCAAGCAAGGCTCAAATGCCAACTAACAATCAAAGAAATGTAACTTTAACAGCTTTTACCTGTAAGTTTGGCAAATGCAATAAAGATGGGTAAGAGCCTATGCTATGGAGGGTAAAAGCAAGACTGGCACTCTGATTCATTGCTAGAGAGACTGTGGACTGCTTCAGCCTTTCTAGAGAGCAATTTGGCAACATGTATCAAAATCTAATATGTGCATACTGCCTAGTCAAGCAATTCTATTTCTGGGAATTTATCCTAAGGAAGTAATTAGAAAAGTGTGTAAAGATATATGTACAATGATGCTCACAGCAGTGTTTACTTATAATAGCAAAAGTCAAAAGCAATACAATTATCCATCAACAGAGAGCCAGTTAAATGAAATACAGAACATCCCTCACATCAAAGAAAATAATGACATGGACCTACAGTTCCTGACAGTACAATACAAGGACTCTATGACAAGTGCAAGGTGGAAAAAAGCAAGTTGCCACACAAGTAGGATATGACCCTACTGCTTTCTGCACATGTGCACATGTTGGGGGGTGAAGGTCTGAAAGACAGCAAGATGTCACAGCTTTTGTCTCTGAGTGGTAGGATCTGGGATGATTATTGCTTTCCAATTTACACCATTTTTGCACGAATTCATTCCACGTGCAACAATTTTACATTCTACAAGTCACCCTGTGATCAAAACCCTCAAAGATCATCCACCTCCAGCACCCACTTCCTCCCACACCCAAACTCCTGCCACCACCCCCCCCCCCTGCTTTGGGCACAATGGCCACCTCCCCTGCCACCAAGTATGCTCCCTCCTGAAAGCCTTTCCAGCACCGACTGCACCTTCTGGAAACACTGTGCCCCAAAATATCCACCTGGCTTGCCCCCTTCAAATCTTAGCCTAAATGACACTGTTACAGGTTAAACTGTGTGCCCCCAAATTCATATAATGTCCTAACCCCAAGAACCTCAGACTGTGACCTGCCATGAAAAAGAGTTACTGCAGATGGGGTCATATTGGAGTAGGGTGGGTCCCATTCAACATGACTGTCCTTTGGACACAGACTGGAGTTATACTGCCCCGTGCCTGGAACCACCAGAAGCCAGGACAGAGGCCTGGAATAGGTTCTTCCCTAGCACCTTTGGAGGGACCATGGCCCTGCCAATGCCTTGATCCTGGACCCTGTAACTATGAGACAATACATCTCCGCTGTTTAAGCCACTCAGTGTGTGATACTTTGTTATGGCAGCCTGACCAAACTAACACAGCCACCTTCTCCATGAGGCTGCCTAATCACCCAGACCAAAACTACAACTCTCAGTCCCCAGCTGCTCATCTGCTCCAGTCATTCACCGCACCTACCACCCAGTAACGTACGGCATAACTAACTTTGTCCACGGATGTAGCCCGCGGGCCCAGCACAGCGGCTGCACAGAGCACTCAAGAAAGACTTGCAGAATGCAGGGACGAGCGACACCGAACAAAACAGATCAAGTCTGACCAGGTGGAGGGAGGGAAGGAGGGAGGACACACAGGAAGATACACACATGATACTGCTGAGTGTCACGGAGAAAAATAAAGCAGCAGGAACAGAGGAATTAAAGAGGCAGTTGCTAAAATTTTTTAAAACAGGGTTTGGGAAGGCCTCTCTGACAACAGGAGATTGAGCTGAGACCTAAAGGATGGGAGAAAACTGTATAGATAACATCTGAGGTAAGAATGTTCCCAGCAGGGGGAACAGGAAGTACAAATTATTACAATGAACATGTCATTGTTTTTATAATCAGGAAAAAGTCAGTAAAGCTATGGTAATTCTCAAAATGCATAAAAATATTTAAGAGCCCAAATTCTAAGGGCTAGAAAGAAGTACTTCATTTTACAAATTCCTAACACTCTATTCAGAGCCAAGATAAAAACTGCAGCCCTTTCCTCCAGATCAGCCCTGCAATCTGCACAGATGTCCCTCCGTCTCAGCTGGTCATATGCCTCCTCCAGCCAGCTCCCAAGGCAAACACCTGTCATGTGCACCTAGCTCTGACCAATGTCCACTCCGGTAACCCTATTGGCCAGTTGCCACTCCAATGTAGTTGTTTTTTAAAAACAGGTTTAAATAAAAACCCCACACAACATGAAATTTACTTAAACTTTATTATCTTAACCATTTCTAAGTGTGGAGTTCCCTCGTGTTGAATAGGTTACACTGCCATGCATCTGATCTCCTGAACTCTTCAATGCACAAAGCTGAAACTCTAACCCACTAAACAACAACTCCCCGTTCCCCCTCCCCCAGCACCCACCAGCCTACTTTCTGTCTTAACAGCTCTAACTACTCCAGGGACCACGTGTAAGTGGGATCATAAGTATTTGTCCTTTTGTGACCAGCTCACTTGACTCAGCATAGTAACTTCAAGGTGCATTCACATTGCAACAAAATCTCCTTTCCTTTTTAAGGCTGAATGATACTCCACTGTGTGGCTGGACCACATTGCCTGTAACTGTTCATCTCCTGATGGATACTTGGGTTGCTTCCCTCTCCACCCCGGTCTCCACACCTGTTTGATTCAGAGGCGCTTGGTAGTCAGCCACCCTGACACCTGCTGAGACCAAGCCCTGTGAACACTCTTAGAACCTATGGGAAAACACGGAGCAGGACCAGTTCTCAGAGCGGCACAGCCAGCTCTGAACCTGCTACTGCTTACACTCATACTTTTCCCAGTTGACTTGAAATCTGAGCTGGCTTTTTACCACTAAGGACTCTCTGCTAATTAGGTAACAATCAAAATGTTTGAAATACACCAAATTTCAATGAGAAACTGTGTGGTTCAAAGTATTCCAAACCTTAGTGTTCATACAAATCACATGGAGATCTTTTTTTGTTTTGCTCTTTTGAGACATGGTCTCCCCCTGTCACCCAGGCTGTAGCACAGCAGTGGTGCAATCACAGCCACAGCCTCTGGGCTTATCTGACCCACCTGCCTCAGCCTCCCAAGTGGCTAGGATAAGCACACGCCACCACGCCCTGCTAATTTTTCTAATGTTTTATGGAGAAGGAATTTTTACTATGTTGCCTAGCTGGTCTCAAACTCCTGGCCTCAAGCTATCCTTCTCCCTTGGCCTCCTTAAGTGCTGGGATTACAGATGTGAGCCGCCACACCTGGCTCGGAGATGGTTCTGAAAGGCTGATTCAGCAGGTCCGGGGCAGGACCTGATATTCTGCATTTCTAACCAGCTCTCAGGAGGCTGATGCTGCAGATCCATAGCCCATGCTGGGAACAGCAAAGCCCTAGCACCATTCCGCCAGTTGATACCTGCCTCTGGGGCTCTGCCCAAGTTCCCCTGGAGGCTGGCTCCGTAAGATCGTTTGTTTTGTATGTTTGGGGCCTTTCCCTTTGAAAGCTCCCTGGCAATATTTACCCAGTGTTTTTAAAAGCAGCTCTTCAGACTGTCTGGCTCCAAAATTAATCCTAGCACCCAAAACAGTGAGTGGTGAAGGCTTCCTTCCGCAGGCCCAAACACGAGACGAGGGAACAAAGAATAAAGCGGCAGCAAGCAGAGTCTCCACATGGCTCTGCAGGGCTGGGACTCACCAGCCAATCTTGGGAGCAAGGAGCCTTCCCAACCACCCTGCCCTTGACAGCGCAGGGCCACTGTGGCCCAGTCACGTTCCACCAAGATACTGGGCCACCCAGGCTGCTGGAGCAGCAAGCAGAGCTCCAGCCTGGCTGCGACCCAAACGGGTCTTCCACCTTCACTGGGGCCCTGCTGCTGCCTGGCAATTCTTTCCCTCATCTTTCTCAATCTCCTCTGGAAGCAACTGCATTTTCTCAAGCTCCCCACGCCACCCCACACTCCTCTCCACAGATCACCTCGCCTACCACACTCCGTGAATAGTCACCCGCTCCTCTGTACATCTCTGTCCCCAGAACAGGCCACCTGTTTCTCTTTCTGTTTTCCTCCTCTCTAAAATGAATCCCTCCATCCCTCCTCTGGATCCCACCCCTTCCAAGCCCTGAGAGATTCCCCTCCGGCCCTCCCCATCCAGCCCCAGCCCAAATGGGCTGATGCCTATTCCTCACCTGCTCAGGCAGCCTGTGCCTCCCCTCCCCTCTCCTTACGTCCTACCTTATCTCACAGCCCTGCCGAGAGGCAGAAGCTAGCCCTGGAGGGGCTGGGTCCTACACGGTCAGCAGCTGTCTGTCACCACAAAACCCATCCCCAGGGGTTGTGATGCCACAGACCCACTGCTGGACCTCAGCCTAGGGAGGGCAAAACTCAGTCTTCACATCACATCATGTTACCTCTCCTGGTGGAAGGATCTGTTTGGCCCCTTTCAGCACCAACATTTTGAATACCCGGCACCCACTATGTCCATTTTCTCACACCCTAGATCTACCCAACACCCAGTCAACTCCAGAGAGAGAGCACAGGCCTCAGTCCAGACTGGAAGGATCCTGAACACCACGGTGCCACTGCAGACACTCCAGCAGGAAGGAAGAGACATGACCACATCTGCTCCTGTCCCTCCAGCTGAAGGTAGAAGACGAACTGAACAGAGAGCTTAAGTGGAGGCCACAGCAACAACCCAGAGAAAAGACAACGGGAGCCCAGTGAGGCCAGGGTCAGTGGTGACAGCAAAGTAGACAGACTCAGAGAGACTTCCCCCCGTCACGCATAGTCCTCTGGTCCCTGCCGTTTGTTCACGGATATTGCGCCCGGCTCACAGTCCTTTCACCCTCACTCCTGGCAAGTACAACACTCACAGAGATTGTTCCCCCAAATCCTTTCTCCACATTTCACTTCAATAACGGACTCCCCATCCTGGGTCACCACACAATACCCAAGCCAGAGGAGACCCACTTCTGAAAGGGCACACCAGCACACGGATCCCTCCAGCCCTCACCCCTCCCGCCCAACACACCTGCCCTGGGCATCAGCCGCACACCTTTCTCCAAGTCCTTGTTCTGTCCACTGCTCCCTTCCCTCCCAGCCAGCCCCCTCAGTTCCCCTCAGCTCTTCACACCTGCCCTGTGATTCGTCAGCCCTGATTCAAGCCAAGCGCTTGCTCACCTTTCCTGGCCACACTGGATGTCAAATGCTACAGGACAAAAATCACATGGCATGGAACCTGGCCTCAAGACAGGAGTCTCCCATCACCTTAGACATCACCCCGACCTTTCCCAGGCCCCTACAATACCTCCTCCCAATACCCCTTTTCCCAACCCTTCCTAGGGTGATCCGCTACCCACAAGAACTTCTCCAGCTTTGAATCATTCATCAGTTCCTTCTATTCTTTCTTAAACTTCCAAACACTGTATTTTCAGATTCTTTCTTGAAACCAACAAACATGATCAAATCTATAACATGGTTTAAAACTTCCATCAGTCCCCTGCCACCATTAAGCAGTAGGAAGTAACTGAACCCTTACCATGCCTATGAATATCTCACAGAATTTGTTGGCTCAGCACCCACAGCACAGTGGTTATGGCGCCAGCCACATGCACCAAGGGTGGCAGGTTCGAACCCAGCCAGAGCCAGCTAAACAACAATGACAGCTGCAACAAAAAAAATAGCCAGGTTTTATGGCAGCTGTAGTAGCTGTAGTCCCAGCTACTTGGGAGGTTAAGGCAAGAGAATCGCTTAAACCCAAGAGTTTGAGGTTGCTGTGAACTATGACGCCACAGCACTCCACCCAGGGTGACAGCTTGAGACTCTATCTCAAAAAAAAAAAAAGAATTACCGGCTCAGCGCCTGTGGCTCAATCGGCTAAGGCGCCAGCCATGTACACCTAAGGTGGCAGGTTCGAATCCCCAGCCCGGGCCGCCAAACAACAATGATGGCTGCAACCAAAAAATGGCTGGGCATTGTGGCAGGTGCCTGTGGTCCCAGCTACTTGGGAGGCGGAGGCAGGAGACTCACTTGAGCCCAGGAGTTGGAGGTTGCTGTGAGCTGTGATGCCATGTCACTCTACCCAGGGGGATAGCTTGAGGCTCTGTCTCCAAAAAAAAAAAAAAGAAAGTATAGACATTTTAACAATGTTGATTCTTCCCAGCCATAAGCATGGTATATTCTTCCATTTGTAAAAGTCCTCTGCTATTTCCTTTCTTAAGGTTTCATAATTTTCTTTATAGAGGTCCTTCACCTCTTTTGTTAGGTATATTCCTAAGTATTGGGGCTATGGTGACGGGAGTTGTATCTTTAATTAACCTCTTATCTTAGCTGTTGTTGGCATATACAAAAGCAACTGACTTGTGGACATTGATTTTATATCCTGAAATATTACTGTATTTTTTATGACTTCCAGGAGTCTTGTGGTTAAGTCTTTAGGGTTCTCTTTTAAGATCATATCGCCAGCAAAGAGGGAGAGTTTGACCTCTTATACTCCAATTTGGATGTCCTTTATTTTCTTGTCTTATCTAATTTATTAGCTAGAACTTCCAGCACTATGTTGAATAGTAATGGTGGCAGAAGACAACCTTGTCTGGTTACAGTTCTAAGAGGAAAAGATTTCAGTTTTACTCCATTCAGTAAAATATTAGCTGTGGGTTTGTCATAGATACCTTTGATCAGTTTAAAAAATATGCCACCTATGCCTATACTCCTCAGTATTCTAATTAGAAAAGGATGCTTGATTTTATCGAATGCTTTTTCTGCATCTATTGAGAGGATCATATAGTCTTTGGTTTTACTTCTGTTGATAGAATGAATAATGTTTAGAGACTTGCATATATTAAACCAGCCTTGCCCAGGGATGAGACCTACTTGATCATAATGTATGACTGTTTTGATAATAAGCTATAATCTATTGGCTAGGATTTTGTTGAGAATTTTTACATCTATATTCATAAGTGAAATTGGTCTGAAATTCTCCTTTTTAGTTACGTCTTTTCTTGGTTTTGTATCAGTGTGATGTCTGCTTCATAGAACGTGTTAAGGAAGATTCCCTCCTTAGTTTTTTGAAATAATTTCTGCATTATAGGGATAAGCGTTTCTTTGAAGGTTTGATAGAATTCTGGTGTGAAGCCATCCGGACAAGGGCATTTTTTTGTTGGTAGATTTTTTATTGTTTCTTTGATCTTAGTGCTTGAAATTGGTCTGTTGAGGAGATCTATTTCATCTGGGCTAAGTCTAGGGAGAGGCTGTAATTCCAAATATTGATTCATTTCTTTTACATTGCCAAATTTCTGGGCATAAAGTTTCTGGTAGTATTCAGAGATACTCTCTTGTATTTCTGTGGCATCAGTTGTTATTTCCCTTTATCATTTCTGATTGAGGTTACTAGAGACTTTACTTTTTTATTTCTAGTTAGTCTGGACAAAGGTTTATATATTTTACTTATTTTTTCAAAAAGCCAACTGTTTGTTTCATTGATTTTTTGAATTTTTGTTTTCAATTTCATTAATCTCTGATTTAATTTTGGATATTTCTTTTCTTTTCTGGGTTTAGGCTTACATGGTTCTCCTTTACCAATTCCATCAAATGCCTTGTGAGTTTGTTGATAGGCTCTCTATCTGTTTTTCCGAATGTAGGCTTCTAAAGCGATAAGTTTTCCTCTCAGGACTGCTTTTGCTGTATCCCATAGGTTTTGGTAGCTTGTGTCTTCATTGTTGTTATGCTTAAGGAAGCTAATAATTTCCTTTATTATTTCTTCCTGCACCCAACTGTCATTCAGCATAAGATTGTTTAACTTCCATGCCTTTGTGTGAGGTTGAACGTTTTTGTTGGAGTTGAGTTCCACTTTTAGTGCCTTGTGATCTGAGAAGATGCAAGGTAGAATTTCAATTCTTTTGATTCTGTTGAGGTTTATTTTGTGTACTAGGATATGATCAGTTTTGGAGAATGTTCCATGGGACAATGAGGAGAATGTATATTCTTTATCTTTGGGATGAAGTATTCTATATGCGTCTATCAAGCACAGTTGTTCTGGCGTCTCATTTAAATCTCTAATATTTTTGTTTAATTTCTGTTTAGAGGATCTGTCCAGTTCTGAGAGAGGGGTGTTAAAGTCCCCTGTTTTTATGGTGTTATAGGATATCATATTGCCCACACTGAGTAAGGTCTGTTTTAAGAATCTAGGTGCATAAATATTTAAAATTGAAATGTCTTCTTGTTGTAACTTTCCCTTGACCAATATGAAGTGACCATCATTGTCTTTTTTGACTTTGGTTGCTTTAAATCCACAAGTATCTGAAAATAAGATTGCAACCCCTCTTTTCTTCTGAATTCTGTTTGCCTGAAAAATTGACTGGCAACTTTAACTCTTAGTTTTAATTTGTCTTTTGATGTGAGGTGTATTTCCTGCAGGCAGCAAATCGATGGCTTGTGTTTTTTAATCCAATCAGCCAATCTATGCCTCTTCAGTGGGGAACTCAAGCCATTGACATTTATTGAGATAATTGATAAGTGTGGTAGCCTTCTATTCAACGTATTTTTTTTTTTTTTTTTTTGGAGATGGAGCCTCAAGCATAGAGTGCCATGGCATCACGGCTCATAGCAACCTCCAACTCCTGGGCTCAAGCAAGTCTCCTGCCTCTGCCTCCCAAGTAGGTGAGACCACAGGCGCCCGCCACAATGCCCGGCAGCCATCATTGTTGTCTGGTGGGCCCGGGCTGAGGATTCAAACCCGCCACCTTAGGTGTACGTGGCTGGCACCTTAGCCGATTGAGCCACAAGCGGAACGTATTTTGTGAAAGTCCATTGCTTAGTTTTGTCTTTTGCATCATTGTGGAAACTAGGCTTTTGTGTAGAACAGGTTAAAATACATCCTGCAAAGCTGGTCTTGTGGCAAATTTCCTTGAGGTTTGCATATCAATAAAAGATTTGATTTCTCTGTCAATTTTAAAGCTTAACTTAGCGGGATATAGAATTCTAGGCTGGAAATTGTTATGTTTAAGTAGATTAAAGATAGATGACCATTGTCTTCTGGCTTGAAAAGTTTCATTAGAGAAGTCTGTGGTCACTCTGATAGATTTGCCCCTGTAGGTCAGGTGCTTACTCCTGGCAGCTTGCAAAATCTTTTCTTTTATCTTGACTTTAGATAGTTTCATCACTATGTGCCTTGGAGAGGCTCTGTTTGAGTTGAGGCAACCAGGTGACTGTGAAAGGAGTATGTCAAAATTTTGGTGATATTTGGGAAGTTCTCATTTATAATATTTTCTAGAATGGCTTCCATTCCTCTGGGGCATTCTTCTTCCCCCTCAGGGATACCTATAACTCGTATGTTTGAATGCTTCATAGAGTCCCATAATTCTGTCAGTGAACATTCTGCTTTCTCTCTTCTTTTCTGCCTCTTTAACTATCTGAGTTATCTCAAAAGGTTTATCCTCAACCTCTGAGATTCTTTCTTCTGCTTGTTCTAATCTGTTGTTGTTACTTTCCATTGCATCCTTAAGTTCCCTTATTGACTGTTTCAGTTCCTTCAGCTCTGCTATATCCTTTCTATATTCTTCATATCGTTCATCTCTTATTTGATTCTGTTTTTGAATTTCCTTTTCGTTATTTTCCACTTTATCAACACTTTCCTTCATTGTTTTCATCATCTGTATTCTAAATTCCCTTTCTGTCATTTTTAACATTTCTTTATAAGCAGAATCCTCTGCTTTAGTTACCTCACAATCCCTAGAAGGGAATTACTCTGAATTTCATGTTGCCAGGATTTTTCTGCTGATTCTTCTTCATGAGTGCTTTCTTCTATCAATTTCCTTAGGCTAATTCTCCTTTCACTTATTCTTGCTCTTTAAGTAACTGTGCCTCTGGCCTAAAGTTTTAATGAGACCTTTTGGTACGGGATCAGAAGGATGAGAAGATTGAAGAGCAAGAAGGGAAAAGAGATTTTAAAAAGAAAGAAGAGAAAGAAGAGGGGGTGAGTAAAAGGAAATATTGACAAAAAGGAGAAAGGCACTGAAAAAAGGAAACACAAGGAATATAGGTGTATAGTAGGGTATTATGACCCAACCTGAAACCACCCCCCCCACCTCTGGGGGTGCTGGGATGGGTGGTTCCCTTGAGGTCAACAGCTCTTTGCCAGCCGGATCAGACACAGTACCCCACCTCTACCAGGTATAGATGAAAGACAGAAATACTGTAAATTAAATCAAACCAAAACAAACAAGCCAAAACCCTTACGGGATAAAACTAGGGGTGGGGGGACACATAATAGGGGCAGAAACACTGACAAAAATGAAATTCTAATTATTA
>CAUYQV010135574.1:0-16696 GCA_963574575.1 Galagoides demidoff
GTCCCAGCTACTTGGGAGGCGGAGGCAAGAGACTCGCTTGAGCCCAGGAGTTGGAGGTTGCTATGAGCTGTGATGCCATAGCACTCTGCCCAGGGGGATAGCTTGAGGCTCTGTCTCCAAAAAACAAAATAAAAAAAAAAATAAAAAAAATAAACTGGTTAAACTATCCGTGTACCTCACTCACATGTTTCATTACTAAAATTGAACAAAAAAGATTATGTATAATCTAACCACAGATTTATACAAGACTGCTACTTTATTCAGGCACCACTGAAAATGTATATTTCCTCCAATAGCTTTTTATTAGATTGAAAGAAAGAGAATTTTCCATAATAATATCTTATTGAAAGCTAACAAATGTCATGAAACTAGGGTTTTAAAATTTTGGTCTTATTTTATATTTTTTAACAATCCCTTGACATCTCAATCTTAGCCATAGCAATGCCAAATAAAAAGTGAAAACCTCACCCAAGCCCTGATTCCTTTCTAGAACACTCTTCACAGTGAAATAGGCAATGTTGTCCCATATCACAAAACAATTATGGGACTGTGAACACATCACTTGATTTCTCTGGCCTTTGTTTCCTCATTTGTAAAATGATGGTTAATTTGTCCTCTAAAATTTTAGGATCCAGAGGGACTCTGTGAGGAAGACCATGTTTAAAAAACAAAATCCTTCCAGAATGAGGTTCTTCTGATCACTCTTCCTCCTCCCACTAACTTGTAGAATTCCTAAATTACTTGTAGAATTCCTATATTACAAAGTCTAATATAAATTAGTCCTTATTGAAATTGCTTTTCTATGTTCTACAGTTGCTCAGAGATTTCCTTATAAATGAAAATAATGGGGGCAATTCTAGGACTTTAACAGAATGACTGAACATTTACTTCTCATGGAAAACTCCAGAATGTTGATGCTGTAATATGAACCCAGTGGACCAGAAGGGCTTGGATAGCAAGGACTAGAAATCCAGGTATCACTTCTAGCCCTGACACAAATTTGCAAGCATTTTAGAGACGGGATATATTGTACTTCTTCCTCAAGGGCCACGCTTGCCTAAATCTGTGTTCTCTTTAGAATGGCTAATTTAAATGGTTGCAGAAATGGTTAGAGACCGCAGGGTCACTTGCTAACAGAGCAGGATGGAGGCAGAAAAGTGAAGAACTGAAACCAGACTGTAATGCTAATTCCTTACAGTAAAGAGTGTAATGCCTTAGAGCACGACTGGGTGTAATGTGTGGGTGATCTCTAATTTCATTTCTGAGAATTATTTATGTGATTAATCACATTCAGAAGAAAATGTTTGCAGTGATACGTCAGCACCGGGGCAGGGTGTACAGGCAGGATTCTCCCTAATTACTCCTTTAGTGCTATTAATTGAATAGTCATCCAGATCTGTCTCAACCATCTGTGGCAAGATAATGAGCTGAAATATCCACAGACACACCGGTAGGGTCCCCTCAGTTAACCATGTAGTCTATAGGGTTAGACAGGCCCTTGAAAGGACATTCTAGGCATGAGCTTGGAGGGAAAAAAAAAAAAAAAAAGGTCTGATTTAGAAATTCAAGGCCCAGATAGAAGATGCCTATGGGACATGATAGCACTTGCCAAGTACTTGATTCAAGTTCTGGTATTTTATGTTGCTTTCCACAAAGAACAGAGAGGACATGGAAAGGGAGATCATTTCCTAGCACAGAATGTCACATTTTCTTTGTTACTTAGTTCTCTCATCTGGAAAATGAAATGAACAACATTACTGTTTTTTAAATTTCTCTTTTGTTTTCTGTTTTCTGTTCTCTTCTCCTCTCTTCTCCTTATCTTTCTCTTCTCTTTTCTCTTAAAAAAATTTTTAAGCCACAGATACTTTCCTTTTTCCCTTAAAAAAAAAAAAAATCTTACCTAGAAGCCCAAACAGAAGCACCCAGGCGGGTCTCCCTTAACTGTGCTGGACTAGCTCGTTTTCAGGCACTCCCTAAACCCCGCCAGTTTCTATGAATCCCACACTTTCTTAAAGCATGTTTTTGGAAACCGCAGAACTAAGTCTGCGTTTCTCAAAGTTGACTGTGTGCACGAATCACAGGGGATCTTGTTAAACCACACATTCGAATCCGTAGGTCTCAGGGAGACCTGGGAGCCCACATTTCTAATAGGCTCCCTCCCGCTCACTGCTGGGCCACACAACAGGCTTTAAAGAGCAAGGATAATGATTTTCTAAGATCCCCTCGAACAGAAACATCCTCCAAAATCAAGTGGAAGAAAAAATACTGAACTTGGATCTTGCTGGTGTCTCCAGCAGACCTTCCTAGGGACTGAAGGCTTTGCAGAGGGGTCAACCGTTCTACGGTCAGCTTTGATTAAGTTGATTGTCCATTGGAAGGGCTGTTTTTCTCTTTATCATACTTTGAAACCTGAGTTATTCTCTCTTTCCCTTACTTTGTGTTGAGTATTTCTTCAGTCTTAACAAGTTGGGATGCCAGATTTAGCAAATAGATATACGACACTGGTTAAATTTGAATTTCAGATAAACAACAAGTCATTTCTTAAAATTATATTTCATGGGACACGCTTAGGCTAAGAAAAAAAAAAAGACTTCTATTTTCATTTGAAATTCAAATGTATCTGAATGTCCTGCATTTTACTTGGCAGCTCTGTCTAGGGGGAAACACAATGGTTTTGGGCCTTTGCCAGTGAAACTTGCAATTTAATTAAAATAAACTACTCCTGTTTGTGGCTGTGTCTCTTTGCTTCATGAATTGTAGATCACATTTGCCTTAAAAAGGGTAACTCAAATTGATTTGTCTATCTTCTGACAAATGGGAAGATGGCTGAGCTGAGAATTCTAAGCAGGAAAATTCCAATGCCTCATGCATGAAGCAAAGCCTGAGTGTTTCTTACACATTTCCTGCTCTTTCTATGTTACTTCTTCCTCACGTGAAAGCTGCCTGATTGTCCTGCAGTTGGCTTTTCTCTTGCCATTGGTATGTAGCTTTCATGCTAGAACTGCCTGATGGACAATCCTGAAGTTACCTCTAGAGTTGGTATATGCACAAGGTAAAAGTTGTCCCAGTGCATATACAGAACGGCTCTCTATTTTGAATTAACAAAACAAAAATCATGGCTCAGCCCCACAGCACAGCGGTTATGGCACCAGCTATATGCTCTGAGGCTGATGGGTTCGAACCCAGCCCGGGCCAGCTAAACAACAATGACAACTGTAACAATAAAGAAAAATATAGCTGGGTGTTGTGGTGGGCACCAGGAGTCCCAACTACTTGGGAGGCTGAGGCAAAGAGAATCGCTTAAGCCCAAGAGTTTGAGGTTGCTGTGAGATGACGCCAGGGCACTCTACTGAGGGTGACACAGACTCTGTCTCAAAAAAAAAAAAAAAAATTATTCATGTAATTTTTTCCCCACAAGTACAAAGTATAAGTAAAGAATGACTCTCCAATGGTTGATAAGTTAAGTATAAACTCTTTAACATGGGGAAGAAATGTCATTCAATCATACATTTCAAAAAATGTATGTTATTTTATTTCACTGTTTGGTGGTTTTCAGAGTTGGCTGAAAAATTAAATCTCATAGGGAATTTGAAAACAAACAAGCAAACAAAACTAACCTGGTGGCCCAGCTCAACCAACCGAGTTAGAATCTCCAGGTGGGATCCAGGGAAGCGTATTTGTAAAAAGTTGTTCAGGTGACTCAGGGAGGACGTTGAGAACTAAGGACCAACCTCTGCTCAGCCCCACCTCTCCGTTCCCAGGCTGTATTCCATAATCCCCCACTCGCAGCCTGTACCTGTGGTATTCCTTCAGCCTGCAATGCCACTTAATCATCTAGACTTATGCAAACACTACCAATTTCATAAGTTTTTCCCAAGAAAACCTTCTGGATCCCCACCTACAGATTAGAAGTCACTTCTGATTGCCCTGGGTTGTTCAGACGTTTCCTGGCATTTTATCACTATCTCTTGTCACATTTTAGCACACGCTGTGGTTGTGCACGTGATGTATATGGAGTCTGTACACATACGTTATGCTCTATGTATATGACCTTGAGGTCAAGTGTCCTATCCTGTTCACCTCTGCAATAAACACAGCCACAGGGGACTAAGGGGATTTCCTTTTTTTTTTTTTAATTAAATCATAGCTGTGTACATTAATGTAATCATGGAGTACAGTGTGGTGTTTTCATATACTGTTCGAAATACTTTCATCAAACTGGTTAATGTAGCCTTTGTATCATTTTCTTAGTTATTAAGACATTCATACTCTGCTTTTAGAAAGATTCACTTGTACCCTTGTAAGATAAACCATAGGGGTGACCCCACCAATCTCCTTCCCTCTACCCACCCATCTCCCGCCACTCCCCTTTTCCTCCCCCTTCCCCATATTCTAAGGCTATAATTAGGTTATATCTTTCCTATGAAAGCTATAAATTAGTTTCAAATTAGGGCTGTGTACATTGGATACTTTTTCTTCCATTCTTGAGATATTTTACTAAGAAGAACATTTTCCAGCTCCATCCACCTAAACATGAAGGAGGCAAAGGCTCCATCTTTAGGGCTGCATAATATTCCATGGTGTACATATACCACAGTTTATTGATCCATTTGTGGATCGATGGACACTTGGGCTTCTTCCATGTCCTAGCAATTATGAACTGGGCTGCAATAAACATTCTGGTACAAATATCTTTGTTGTAATGTGATTTTTGGTATATCCGGAAGACCAAAAATCACATTACAACAAAGGGTATCTACGTGGAATAGATTGGATCCTTTTTGTAATGTCTGCCTCCTCTATAAGACAAATTTATAAAAGAAATGCAGATAGAGAAATTTTCCTCATTTTGAACTTCATAACCATGAAAGTAAAAAAGATTAAGAAAACAAACAAAATATTACTATACAAGAACAGAAAAAGAGAGTGCATGAATGTACTTTTTGAGCAAATCAGAAAGACGACTCATGAAGAATATCACCAAAGGAATGAACTACACAAAGTTCAGAGTATGATTTGCACTTGTAATAACAGAACTGAAGTACTTGGCATTCTGTTTCTTCATCTTTACAAACACAATGTTATCCTTCTTTATTTTGAGACTGTTTTAACATGTACAGATATATGAAGTTCTATATGAGTTGAAGACACCCCTTGTGCCTGAAATAAATGCAAAACATTCAGACCTTAGAACTTATCCTCTAAATGGATGCAAGTAGCTGAGTTTGCTGTCAGAGGTCAAGGGTATAACTTGGGAAGTCTCCAAATTCACTTCCATGTAGGAGACAGTGTTTATGAAAAGATAAATAATAAAACTGTGCTAAGTTGAAGTTCAATAAAACTGAACAGTAAAGGAACCCATTCTTCAGCATGTAGTTTGGCCAAAGTTTTTTTCCAGGGAGGACTGTTTCATCACTAACACATTTTAGAATTTCTGACACATGGTGAAATAAAAAACCTTATTTAAGTCAGATTTATTGTAATTCTCTATAGAGGATGCACCATTTTTTTTGTTTTTACCTTCACTTGGAGCAGGTGGCATGGATCTATCATAGCCAGCAAGGTGTTATATACAAGGAAACTCACAAGAAGTGTTTGTGTTGACTTGCAGAGATCTTATTCTGTAGTTTATACCCCAATTAGGAGCAGACTCTTGGGTGACGAGCTATCTTTCTGACTTTTTTGTTTCTTTTTGTCTTTAGTTCATTGTCGATCACTTTGTTGCCCAAACCAAGAATGAAGGCGATAGTGATTATTGGTGCATTCATGTGGGAATAAATGGATTCGGGCAGCCAATAAAATGGCTATTTACACATCTGTATGTAAAACACAGTATTAAACGTAAGGCATTTATATTATGTGTAGGCAATATAATATATTTGCATATAAAAGCTTGAACAGGAACTAAGCCATGAGATTTGAGAGTCAGTAAAAATAATCAAGTATCCACTGAAAACACCGGATTATAAATGTTGTGAGTTTTGTGACAGCTCTTTCTATCTCCCCTCCTAGCAGCTGACTCAGTGTCTAGCCATCACATGACACTGACCGCCTCTAAATCCTTTGGATTCTGGAGAATTGTCTTCACCAGTCTGCACTAAACCCCCTGCCACTAAACACCCTTCTGAACTCCACAGAAGGCCTCTCCAATCTCTGTTCTCTCATCTACCAGCAATCAGTTCTGAATAAGTTCCCCACATCCTTATCACACATCCTCATCTCCTATTACTTTCCTACTCCAGATTCTAAGCAGGCCCAAGTGGTGGAGAAAAAAATTCACAAATCCAAGTTATCCCAGCCCCAAAGAATCACACTCTAATTTCCCTTGGGAAGTCAGTGATTCAGTTACTCTTCCCTGTGATGCTTTAGATACACCCAACCTCCAACCATGTGCTTTCCGATCTCCAATCTCATGCTGCCCTTTCCTGAATCACGTATTTCTCTATTTTTACTAAGAAGATGAAGCCATTAAGAAGATCCAATTCTCCTCTGCCATCAATGCTTTTGTATCTATTCACACTGTCTTCCTATCTGAAATACTCTTCTTTGGTTGCATGGGTAAGTGCTTTTTCTGCTGTGCTGTGACATAACTTCCTTCCTCCCTCCTTTCCAGGAACCTTAAAACACCCCTTCTGTAGTTGGTTTATCTTATGCCTACACTCGATATCAGGGAAAAAGCCTTTAGGGATCAGGGAGGGTGATGGACAAGTTCTCACCTAATGTGCACACGGTGATGGTGTACAGCACACCCCTGGGGGAAGGGCTCAACTACTACTTGAACTTTACCTTAAAAACTAAAACAATGTGAGCTAAACATTTTTACCTTTATATCAATCTGCAATTTAGAAAAAAAAAAGATAAAGAAAGCAACCTTGCATTTGATGTTCTTCACTTAGTTCTATATCTGTCTGGCATGTGACACTGACGCCACTATCTTCATGTTACAAACCCATTTTTTTTCCCCTTTAAATCCAGGCCTGCTCTCTTCCTTGAAAGAGTATCCTTTTGGATCACCAAGGATCCAAATTAATGCCTTTTTCCAGTGACTTCTGTAGAGCACTTTGCACTGCGGCCCCTCTCTTCACTCTTGGCACTCCTCACTTTATAACTTTCTAGCAAGGTACGTTTTCTTCCATCTTGCTCTGTTTTCTGTGTTTTTTTTTTTTGTTTGTTTGTTTGTTTGTTTTGTTTTTCTGTTCAGTGGTCCCCTTTTCTGGTTCCTAAATGCTAAATATTAACACACCCTAAGGTTTAGCCACAAGCACTCTCATCTCTCTCTTTTCCACATGGTTCTCTTTATTCTCTTGGGTTTCAACTTCCTCTATTACAGCGTCCATATTTTCTCTGACATGACTACCTTAATCCATCCTTCCTTTCAGGTGCTTTTTTTTTGAAGAGGCCCGAGTACAATATAACCACCAACTCAAACCAACATGCTCAAAATCTCTCCCTTCATTTCCCTTCTGGTGTTTCTAATTCTTTCATTAGAAAATAAAACTTCTCAATTCCTTTTCTCAAGATCATCCTTATCTTTTTATTTCAGTCTCTTAACTGATTGGGCAGGAGACAGTAGGTATCCAAAATTGCAGAATAAATCAAGCACCTCAGATTTAAAAAGATACACCACTTTGGATACCCATTTTCAGTATAGAAGCTGAAATAGGTATGAAGTTTGCTATTTGTCTTTTAGACTTTCTCAGTACTAAATTTCTCAGATTCAGTATTTTGGAGTGATCCTTGAATCTATCTTCATCATACACCTCTGTGACATTAAGAACAGCTATCGGACTGCACTGCGTTAATAGAATCTTTCTTTCTGACTGATTTTCCACAGTCCATGCTGAGAATATAGCAGAACCTCCATAGTTGACCACCTCCTTAAGTCGACCTAATTTGCATAGTCTGGACATGTACTACAGGTACCTCTCAGTATAGCAGGCCCAGAACCTCCAGACACAGGTTCTACTGACACAGGTTCTACTGTCTTCTTTAGCATTAGCCTTAGTTCACAATATGTTGAAAATGCTTTATTGCTTGAGCCACATTTCCACAAAGGGCCACTTTCTACTAAAATCAGGTGGTAATTTGCTATTGGACAGACAATTTACTTTAAAGAAAAGTACTTTACACAGTGGGTCTGAAAACAAGCCAGTTTACTGTTGCACAGTGACTGGGTTGAAAGACAAGATAAAGCTGCTTCGCTCGTAAATATACTAATAAAAGTCGAATGTGAATGAGTGCCGACCCCGACGACAGTAAGAGCGGCCATGTTCCTTAAGAAATTGTTCCCATAAAGTTACTTCATCTGGAGCACCCATGTGTTTCAAACTGAAGCTAAAGAAAGCTGGCAAGCCAAACTCTAATTCAGCTGTGACCTCAGGAATAGTGAGCGGTGTACAATTTTCTGCCCTAAAGTAGCTGTACGTTTTCATCCACATTTCATCACACAATTAGAGAACAACCCCATAAAACAACATATGTCATCAAATTGAAGGATGGACACTGTTAGTTTGAAGATTTAGAGTGAGGTCCATCAGTCACATGAGGGCATAGTTAGATTTTCTCTTGTCTGTGAACTAATTCATGCTGTTTTTAATTTGTGTACTTTTCAATGAAATCAAAAGCATTAGAGAAAGTTGAAGAGGCAGATAGCAAACTTTGCAGCTATTTTTAAGCTTCTGGGTTTCCAAAATGGTGTAACTTTTTAAATCTGAAGAACCTGATTTATTGTGCAAGTTTGGAGAAATTGGAATAGAAGGAGAACAGTCCTGAGGAAAGATAGGATTAGTGTGGCAGGAAAATAAAAGTTAAAGAATCTGTAATTTAGAGGATCAGTGGTGGAGGTATTACAGATGCATTTGTAATTGTATTTTTGATACCAAGTTATAACTTGACTAATAGCAGTGTTTAATCATTCCTGACTCGGGGCCTCCACCAATGGTCATTACTGTCCCTTACAAAGATTCATGTTATCTCCACAAAAGCTTCCTTGAGAGTACATTACATTCATTCTGTGATAAAGAACTACTGATAACTGTTGTAGCAATATTGTGCGAACCAGGTTATAATTCTGGAAGTAACTCTTTTTGCAACATTTTGAGAATGAGTTAAAAAAGAAATAAGAAAAGCAAAATGTCTCCGATATACCAATTAGAACCTATAAAACCAATTGTTTTTTTATTGTATAATCAATGGTGTAATACTCAGGGGTTGATAGTATGGTTTGTGGATTATTTAGATCATTTTCCCCCCTTTTATCTTCTTTATCAACACTTGCTAAACAAAAGAAGAATGGGAAATAATTAAATAGCTCCAATAAATCTTAGTCGTCATATGGTTTCTATCTGAAACTGACTGCTCCTTAACATAGTGCTTTTAACACTGGTGAAGGTTGCTTAGAAGATGTCATCAAATTTGGTTTCAACCATTGGCTGGGTTGCACAGAATGGTTGAGGAACTGACCCAAAGCCACAGTGTTGTAAGTTAAAAGCTGGAATTTTTGCAAGATCTCTGCTTTTTGTGGTGTACTCTTTTGACTGAATTTTAGTGGTACCTGATTCTGCCAGCTTTAAGCACTAAAGCGTTAGGCAAATCACTTCTCAGAGGACTAGAGTTATTCAG
This sequence comes from Galagoides demidoff, assembly GCA_963574575.1. Taxonomy (NCBI): domain Eukaryota; kingdom Metazoa; phylum Chordata; class Mammalia; order Primates; family Galagidae; genus Galagoides; species Galagoides demidoff. Next base: position 9,622 of record CAUYQV010135574.1, read on the forward strand.
ACATTATGTAAGTAGTTAGACTAGTTAAACTAGTGGTTAAATTAGTATGCTTCTCGTACCTATTTAAATAATGCATACCCATTTAACCATCACTTTCCCATCTTAGTAAAATTTTGGAAATTCATTCATACTAGGGGAGAAAGCAAATGACAGCCCTGACATCTCTGGCTCTACGTTACTTCCTCCTGTTTCAAGTAACTCCTTATGGGAAAAGATTGTTTACAGAGCTTTATGTCACTTGTTATTTTAATGATCAGTTCCTTTGGTTTGATGCAGACCTCTCACTACAGGCCAACCTGATCACGACAGCTAAGGCATTACCCAACACTCCCAGAGTCGGTGGGCTTTTCTCCCAGGTTGTACTTCATCGGTTATTCTGTTCTCTCGACAGGACAACTATGGTTTTCTTTGTTGTTTGTGTTTTATTTTTTCTCTTTGGGTTACCCATAAAATAAAGTGTCTTCATAAACAGCAGGCATGCAACAGACATATTTCTCATTCACTTGACTTTTTTGTGTGTGTGTCTTTCTTAGACATTTGCAACCCCAGGGGTGGAGGGATTCAGAATATCCTAGATTTACAGGGAGAGATGAACTTTCAATTTATTCTAGTTTAACCCCTTCCATGTAATGTCTAAACAAGTTCTGATGTCCTGGATCAGAGGTCTTCTTGAATGCTCACATATCTCTGGTAATGAAGAACTCCAAGCTTATTGCATCTCTGAGCACCCGGATTTATTGGTCCTTATAATAAGTCCATGTTTGTATCTTCACAGCATCTTCCCCAAAATTCTTATGCCTATTCCCTGAATCCATGGGGAATAAGGCCGCTATCTCAACCTAAGTTTCAAGTCTTTAACATTCTCAATCTCTCCACTGAACACATCTGAAGCTGACTGGGTCCAAAACTGGACCCCATTACTGTTGATGGGTGCTCAACTGCTTTTCACAAGACATTATGATTAATGTTAAAACTGACAGCCACATACTGCAAATTATAAATTCTGAGATTACTTTGACTAAATTTCAGGGTTCTTTACTTAGGCTACGTCAAGTTTTTCCAGTATTAAATTTGTACATATTAAGTCAAGTTACAAGCTATAGAACAGTGAGATATTTAAAGGTCAACTTCAAAGGGAAGAACTAAGAAATAAATATGGGACATAAATTCAACCTCAAATAAGAAAAATATCTTACATATTATTAGGAGGGGATTAGCCTTTACTAGAATCCTTGGATTTAAAGCTGTAAGAAGATTTTGAATAATTCTGATGAACTTATTTTCTTTTTATAGAAGAAAAGGTGTCCTCATTTTTGCAAGAGAAAATATAATTTTCTCTTCAAAAACTATGCCAAGGTGCTTTTGGCATATAACATTTTAAAAAAAGGGGTTTTGAGTTATGAATGATGTTCATCTATTCAAAATTTATCTATAGTGTTTTAAAGTACTATATTAGTTAGAATACAAATATGGTAATTAGTTGGGAGTAGAAAAAGTAAACATGAAACTAACAGTTCTGACCCGTTGTTCACTTACTATGTGATGTGAGAAAATTGCTACAATTTTCAATTGAAAAAGTATTTTGTTTTCATTAGGAAGGTTTTTATGGGGTGATCACCACAAAATAGAGCAAAATAATCTTAATCTATTTGTAAATTACAAATACTTTTGGTTGATCAATTCTGATAGAATTACAAAAAGCATGATTACTACCATTATTTATAAGAAATGTCTTTACATTTTTATTCCCCAGATTAATACTTTTGATCTTTGAAACTCAAATTTTAAATTCTAATATTCTTATAATCACAAGTGATTCTAGTATTATTTATAAACCAAAGCATTCCTTAATGATTGACTTGCTTAGTTGTTTTGTATTTCTGCCAGAAAATACTACATTAAGTGAAATTGGTAGAAAAATCATCTTATAAATGAATAAACTCATGGTATTGGGAAGCGATAATTGTTGCTAAAATTAAAGTTTCTGTTATTCGTCTCCTCAAATAGAAAGACGTATGCATTTATTTTAACTAAGAACAATTACCAGAACAATTACTAAAGTCACAAGGAAGAAATTATTCCACAATGGGTACTGTCAGGAGAGTGATCTTCTCTCGAAGGGTGGAATATGTAGAACATAGATTACGTACTTAAAATGACATAATTCAGGTTACAGATGCCCAAGTGAATTGTGGCTCTACAAGTTTTACTTATTCCTTTGATTCTTTTATCTATTAAAAGCTTCCCTGTGAAGATTATATATCTATCATTATCTGTCTAGATAATCTTATGTGCCATTAAAAACATGTAGTTAGGGGAAGGTAATGAAGAGGTGGAGGGTAAGATATTTCACGAAATAGTTTTAATAATTCTTTCCAATAAAAGGAAGATAATGTTTCATGAAATTACAAACACTACTTTAGTCCTAGGGACTTAAGTGAAAATGTTACCCAGAGAGTAAATTAAAGATGACATCTATAAAAGAAATGTTTTGGTGATTACACATATCACCAAATCATGAATTTGAACTGAAATCCTTCAGTTATGTATATAATACAATTCTAGCATCGTAGACTGGAAACTGAGGAAAGGAAATCACAGGTACACAAACGATGTCTAGTTTTTAAAGTACCCCAATTATACCACCTATATTTCCTTCGTTTTGCTATATTTCTCTAAATCTGTCACTAATAGAATACTTTCTTTAATGAGGGAGTCAAACTGTGTCAGCTAGATTTTGCCGAATCTTCCCTTCCTTGTAGCAATTCATCAGAAGTGAAACCATCTCTTGCCTTGTTTAAGAAATAAAAATAAGAAATATTTTATTTCAATGAATCAGTTTTTTTCCCCTTGAGTTTTAAGGCTGAAATAAGACAAAGAAATACATTAAGGGCAAAATTCAGTTATTACAAACATGTGACTTCAAGATAAAAAAAGGACCCATGGTAGTCATCGGGTCACGGCTTCCACACTCCCAAGAGCTATTCATCTAGCAGCTGCAAAGGAAGATGCCAAACTTCCAGCAGACCCTTTTTTCCCTCTCCACCAGCAGCCTTTGAATCCTTGCCTGGCTCCTTTCTCTGGCTCCTCTCCTGGTGGCACTACTGATTGCCAGGAAAAGTTGAGGGCCACAGCTGCCTGCAGCTCTTTAATCATATTCTCCATGGATCCTTGTTATCCGCAAATATTTCTTGGGCTGGGGAATCCCCTTGAGTGGCAAACTCAAAGGCCTCTTGCTATGTCGCTGCTGGAGCTGTGCAGGCGACAGGGCCAGGGCAAGGAGTCCTGAGCTGAAGTCTTGGCTCTGTTACCGGGTGTCAAATGATCCAAGCAAATTGCTTCCCCATTCCCAGTCTCGATTTCTACACTGTACTTGACTCCAACAAAGGCGTAGAAAGGACGCTGCCCACTTAGGTTCCAGAAACAGATGTCTCTGCTGCTTTGAATTTATCTGGATTTAATAGTATCTACAGGGTGTCCCAAGGGTTGCCCATAAAGTCACCATCCGTAGAGAAAAAGGCAGTAAACTGTAGCTAAATGTCCCTTTATTTACAAAACACTCAATACAAAATTTTACCAAAAAAATCACACACTGTTGGTTACCTCTTTGTAAAATTTTCTAACAAATATTGAATAAACAATGGTACATTTCACTACAATTTCCCATTTTTCCTGTGTATGGAGACTTTATGGGTGACCTTTGGGACTCCCTGCAGAATTGGATAACTGGGGTGGTACAGCTACAGAAGAGACAAAAATCACCTTTTGGAATGTTAATATTGGTTGAAGATTGTATGAAATAATTATTTTGCAGCCAACACATGTCTGTCTTATTGAATATAATGTAAAATTCATACGAGCCTTTTAGACAAAACATGGACCCTCAAGGACATCTACCTGTAGATACTTGGGGAATTCATACACTTTATTTTGGAAAAGTTCCAGAATCCCACAGCTCTATGCCTGTTAAGGTTTCTTTTTGCATTGACATCCTAAGATTTTGTTGATAGAAAACCCTGGGTATCACCAAAAGCAGGTATTTTGACCCGCCATCAATGATAAGGATTTTAAAGCACGATATGAACAATGATTGCTATTCAGACATGTACGTTCAAGTTTTCCTATCAAAACCATCTTGTAACTTCTAATTCAAGTACAACTGAAAAATGATGAGTCTGTTTTCTTTTCAGGACTATGAACTGTTTTTACCAATTTTAGTTTTTTTAATGAATGTATATCCAGAGCTTCCCCCCCAAAAAATCATAAGGATGATAATAATAAAAATACCACTTATGACCAAATTACAAGGTAAAGATCATAGTATATTCTTATATCCTTGGTGATTTGGCTAATCATACCTTCCTGCTCAAAAACAAAGGTAATATTTTATCAAACATTGTGTAAAGACTCACTTTCTTATAACACTAAACATTCAAATGAAAGTCAACCCCAATGTAAGATATGTTTGTCATCTGTCTCCACCCACTGGAATGTAAGCTCCAAGAAGGCAAGGATGATACTCGGAGTTACAACCTCTATTTGAAGGCAAACTCCATCAGCATTGCACCATTGCAGTCCCTCCCTGGAACACAAGGGGCATTGTTCCTACAATGTTGTCTGTCTTCTTTTCCATTGTAAACTAGTCCTTTCCCACAATTTCTATCCCTCTAAGGATATTACACCTAGCTCTTTGTAGCAGCAGAATTTCATACTCTTCATTTTTACTTTTCTATTTTTTTTTTAAGAAAACTTCAGTATTTTTTTACTTGTAGAATCTTTTTTTCCCAACGTTTTTCATCATCTTTATTGCTAGGTTCTTGTCAGTTTCATTTCATTTTTATCTGTATGGAATAATCAAGCTTTCACATAAGTGTCCGAAGACGAGCCATTGTTTAAATATACTGAGAAAAATCAAGGATGGTGTTCAACATTAATTCTCTTAGCGAGATGGCAAGTCTAAATCATTCTTCCTACAGCTCAAATAGAATCCGTTCATAGGAATGTTGATTTCATATGATGACTGCCTTATAATTATTTTCTTGACCTTCACTTAGATCATATTTTATTTAAAACTCTTTGATATATGAAGAATAGTGTTCAGTAGTACAAACATTTATCTCAGTGACCTAGCTAAATTTATGCACCAACAAAATTTATTATGAGTCACAGAATCTTTCCCTAGAAATGTTCACCATTAAATTTAATGTAGAATGCAACAAATGTTGACTCTTATGAAGAGATACTAATTTTGTCAAAATCTATTAAAAATTACAGAACATATACTTTAATATTCATTCTCTACCATGTATTTCAAGATAATAAATTTTAGTTTGAAAAGGTTTTAAGCATATCTAAGCATTCTTATAAATTGTGATGGATTTCAGTCAAAATCAGATATCCTTTATATTTTATTTGTAAATCTTAAGGGGGTATCAATGTTTTTGTGATGTGAATACCTTGTGTAAGGTTAAAGTTGGGACTTTTAGTGTGTCCATCACCAAAATTGCATTCATTGGACCCTATAAGTGAGTTTTTACCCCTCTCTCCCTCTCCTGCTTCTTGGATTCCAACAATCTTTATATCTCTTGGTACCTGCCTATCATCAGATATCCTTTTGAAATTTACTTTGAAAAGCTAGACAGACAAACTCAAAATGCAAGCTAGCTAGTAAAAAGCCAAAGAAAATACTCAGTCTCAGATCTGAGGGGGATGATGGATAAACACAAGAGATAACAGTAAAAAACAGACTTTTCTGCTTGATCAAATGGTGACTGGATGTTTTAGGAGAATGGAACTCTTCTACCTGATTCTGTGTAAGCAGACACAGGATATAAACAGTTATTCACTTGTTTAATCATGTAGTTGATGGGGTGATGACGTGCTTTTATTTTTGCATTTTCTTCTTACAAACAAGCTAAAGCCCACGTAAACATTTCATATGAGGGAAAGTGTTTGTGTCCACAAAATGTGTAATAACTGGTATATATTTTCTGCAAGAACAAAATGCACAGATAACAGCCACTGTCATTATCATCACTAAAAATAGACAATGGCAACAGTTACCTGAACTGGTGTAGTGATTTTGGCGGTATTTACTAAGTTCTTTAAAACTGTTTTGTTCTTTTGATTCTACTTTTGGAAGTCTGTTTAAAGGAGGATATAATGTATGTCCTTGGTGATACATCACTTTGTGTTTCTACATGTAGTTATGAACAAAAACCTTTTTATATACAGAGAGGTGGCATTGCCTAGCAGTTAGGGTTATGGCCCCTGAAGTTGGAGAGAGTTTGGGTTCAAGTCCTGGCCCCACTACTGACCTACCTCAATAGTTGTTAACCAAGTTGTGTTTTGATTCCATGAGATGGAGATAATATTAGTGTCTCATATAGGGTTCTCATGAGGATTAGATGCGGTAGTAAATATAAATCACTTCCAGTAATGAATTTAATAAATATCAGCTGTTACTAGCTATATATTCAAAAATTAAAATTATAAAAAAAAAATAAGAGTCCCAATGCTCCACAAGAGGAGATGGGCTGCAAGAGCTCTGGGATTCTACTCGGAGGCAGAGTCATTAAATTTTATCACAAAATACACAGCATTTAACAGAAACTAGTTTGCCATAGAGTTCAGTGCATTCTGGATTTCACTGTGAAATATACAAAATACCCATTTGGTCATATTTCAGTATCACTGAAACTGGGATGTATTTTATACTTGAGGGCAATTTGTCAACTTTATTTTTATCTCCTGGCACACTTGAGCCTATAGTTAAGCTTTGTGGCAATTTGTTCTAGCAGCAAATTAACACTGAGACAGTCTTTATTTGGGTGAAATGAAGTTCTTCTTGACTTCAAGATAATGTGTTAGGCTCTCAGTGTTTCTGATTTACCCCCTGACTCCTTGAGAAGAAACCACTAAACACTATGGAATGAATCTTCAGTGGAATAGTATACAAACATTAAAATCACTTCTCCAAGCAGTTTATAATCAAATGGAAAAATGCTATTTTCTTAGAAAGACTATCAATTTGCATTATGGTGAAATCACAAGTGTGTTCAATGGGCAAATGCCA
>CAUYQV010135575.1:0-17248 GCA_963574575.1 Galagoides demidoff
GAGTTCTCTGCCAGCAAATGCAGGCACAGTTGTGCCTGTCCTTCCACAGCCAAGAAAAGTCAGACTTCAGGAGCGGCGCCTGTGGCTCAAAGGAGTAAGGCGCCAGTCCCATATGCTGGAGGTGGTGGGTTCAAACCCAGCTCCAGCCAAAAACTGCAAAATAAAAGTCAGATTTCAGGCTGTGGAGTGGGCACAGGTGATAACATTTCATTAAGGTAGGCAGGTATAGGTTTTGTCTGTTTATTACCATTTAAAATATATTAAAATTTTAATATAGCAGAAGCAGGGATTTTAATTGCACATAGTAGTCTACAAAAAGCCAAACAAAACAAAAAACAAAACTCCATAGAAACAAAATTTACATCAATCAATAATATGTTAAAATTTCATTTAGGTGAAGATGTCATATATGCACACCTCTAAGAGAAGATTTTTGTTTCTTTAGTGATGTAAAGTTTGAGAAATTCTCCAAGCAGAATTAATTCTTTTCAACCATAATATTCCTAATGAAGCAAATGGTACGGTCAGGTCTGAGTCTCTGTTTTTATCTATTCCCTTTCTCTCGCCTCCCAAAATGGGAGATTTGCACTTCTATGAGGATGTTTGTAGGTGCTCCTGCATGTTGGTATAGTAAGACGTGTAAGAAAAGAGGTACTTACACAACTTCAGTCATGATACAGTCACTTATGACATCTGATAACAAATTAGAATTTTTCAAACAAAGAATAGATACTAAGCTCCCACTTTAGCAATCTTTTTTTTTAATGATGTGTCTCGGTAAAGATGTGCTGAAGGCCCGGTTGGTAACATAGCTCCTTATCACACAGTTTTGCACAGACCTCAGGAGACGTTGGTCACTCCTCCTGAAGTCCCCTTTAAGAGTGGGAGCCGGGGAAAGATTTCTGCATAGGTGGATGTCTGGGCCACTTGCCAATGCCAGGGTCCTCAGTAGGGTCTGGCCATCTTTGGGGAATGCCCCCTACCTGTCCTTTCCATACTCCTGGGCACCCCCCTTTGCATGGGCTCCAGGAAACCTTGGGAGCACATCTGAGGAATGGTTAATGGGACAGAAAGGAGAATTAAGGAACCCTGCAAACGTGTGCTTATTGTTACATATTTTTAAAATATTCATACTTTCCTGAGTAAAGCACACAAAAATCTCACATAAAGTATTTCTTTTAAAAGCACCAGGCCTCTATTTCTTAGACTCACACCACCCAGACAGCAGATCTGAGGCAAGCTCGATGCTGTTCTGGTGGACATGTTAACCATGTATTCATGAGTACTATTTTCTTAGTATTTTACCACTTGAGAGTTTTACGCTTATAAATGGAAAAATGGTTTCTTTTGTGGTGAGGAAAAAGAATAGAGGTGCATGTGTGGGTTTCTTTGGTCTGTCTGGTGCAAACACTGAGACCTGAAAGGATCCTGCCAGAGATGAGGATACTCGTCAACCCAAACCCGCCCCTGACACTTGCTGAGGTCCTGAGTCACTGGCACTTGATCAATCGTCCAGATCCTCTAACCACATGAGTCACAGACAATTTAAAAGGTCCAGATGAAACATGGACATGACCATGAGGACGCAAAAATCAAACGAATGTGCTCCAATTTATTGCTGGAAGAGCGCAGGTCCTGCTGGCAGCAGGAGTTCAGGGAGCACACTCAGCCCCTGACCTCTTGGTCTGTGAGGACATCTTCAGTGAGGTCCTGGGAATTCCTGAACATCAGGATGGAATTATAAATCTTCAGGGCTGGACCCAGTTTGATCTTCATCACTTTGACGATGTCTGTCTGCGTCAGGAGCAGGAAGGCTTTGCCATCAATCTGCTGCAAATCAATAAATAAGAACAAATAAAAATACTCTGCCAAAAAAGCTCATTTATCCACCAGTAACTCCTGGGTGCTGAGTGTGACACTGAACCTGTCACAGCCTCCCTGAAGTACTCAGTAGCAACAGAGAATGAAAGTGTCCCTCACAGGCCTCCGTCCCACCTGTCACTCAACTCCATTTGTTTCTCCCAGGACATTGAAGTGCAGCTGCATGAAGAAGGTGCTGGTGCTTTTACATACTCACTCACTGTTCCCTGGCTAAATTTCTATTGTTATGTTTTAAAAATCTTGGCCTGAATGTATCAAGAGTCTTAAAAATATCACCAACTAAGTCTCCAGGAACTTTTCCCAAGATAATAGTGTGCAATGTGTAGACTGTAGCCTTATTATAATAGTGGGGTACTGAAAACAACCCCGTGATGAATGACAGAGAAGTAAACAAGTCACAGTACCATTACAGGATGGGCCACCATGCAGCCACTAACACTCACACTGCCGTGAAATATTAAAGGATTCGGGAAACCTTTCATAAATCATTAAGCAACAAAACATGATATGATGATCTCAGTTCTAATTTGTAAAATTAAATATGCATGCCTGTGTAAATACATATGCATATTTAAAATATCTGAAGTCTTTATACCAAATGTTAACGGAAATTATCTTTGGCTGGTAGAATAGTGGTTGGTTTTTGTTTTCTCTTTTTCACGTCCCTGCATTTTATATTTTTTCTATAATAAATGCTATTATAAGCAAAAGGAAGGCTTTGTATGTTAACTTTTAAAACATAATTTAAACCTGGCTCAGAGTGATTCCTGGCTCTAGATGAGCAAGTTCTAGGCTGGGCCATATGTGTGAGTGGTGCCGACTGCTAACCAACCTGATGGTGGTGGTCAGTACACACAGCCAAGGTGCGTCAAATCATCACCTTGTGCACCATGAATATAGTCAATCTTTATCTGACAATTAAATGTTTTTAAATTTTAAAAAATGTGTGGTCTACAATGTGACATTTCTCCAGCGATCACGTAGGCTGCTGATTTTCCATAGGTTTGGGGGGGCTCCAGTGACCCCAGAGCTGGACTCCTGAGGATACTGGCGTGCCTGCACCTGACCCACACAGCCTGGCGTGGATGATTCCTGGCCCCAGAGCCAAGAAGACTGGCATGAAAGGGTTTCCCTATGGAAACACCATTCCATGAACTTAGGACTACGGCACTAAACCTTTTAAAACTTCATACTATGAGCCCTGGAGGTCAATGTCTTACTGATAGGGTTATCCTCAGGTCCCCTCCCCCCAGGGTGCAGTTTTTATGATTTTAAAAAGTTTTTAAAAGCTTCCTGTGCATTTATGATATATTGTCTGATGAAGACTCATCCATCTTGAGAAGGGAACACATTTCCCATGGGATAACAAACACGTTCCCCAACGCAGAGGGCAGAGAACATGCCTACTTCTGAACCCTGACCTGAGCTTGGTTAAAGCATTTTTAGGCAAAGATTGCTGGCTAAATAGCCAGTTATCTTAAGAATACAGTAATGAAGATGATGACAGCTAACATTTAAGGAGCTGTAATAATCTATTATATGGTTTTTTTTTTGAGACAGAGTCTCACTATGTCACCCTTGGTAGAGTGCTGTGGTGTCATAGCTCACAGCAACCTCAAACTCCCAGGCTTAAGCGATTCTCTTGCCTCAGCCTCCCAGTAGCTAGGTATATGTGTTTTATCCTCCCAACAATCCCTTCAAGTGGAGGAAGAAAGCTGGGATCCTCAAGTTACTGATTTGCCCAAGGTCACACAGCTTCTAAGAGGCAAACTTGGGATTTCAGGCAAGTCTTGTGAGGGCCCGGGAGACTGTCTGCTGCACACTGCTGCCTTTCTTTCCTTTCTTTTTTTTTTTTTTTGGCCAAGGCTGGGTTTGAACCCACCACCTCTGGCATATGGAGCCTGCGCCCTACTCCTTTGAGCCATAGGTGCCGCCCCCTTTCTTTCCTTTCTCTGTCTCTCTCTCTCCCTCCCTCCCTCCCTCCCTCCCTTTCCTTCTTTCTTTCTTTCCCTTCCTCCCCCTTCCTTCCCTTCCTTTCCTTCCCTCCCTCCCTTTCTTTTTTTTTTTTTTTGGATATAGAGTCTCACTTTGTCACCCTCAGTAGTGTGCTGTGGCGTCATAGCTCATGGAAACCTCAAACTCTTGGACTCAAGTGATTCTCTCGCCTCAACCTCCCAAGTAGCTGGGACTATATGTGCCTGCCACAACGCCCGGCTTTTTTTAAAGACATGGTCTCACTCTGTCTTAGGCTGGTCTTGAACCTGTGAGCTCAGGCAGTCCACCTGCCTCGGCCTGGGCTAGGTACTGTGAACACACTAATCCTAATCTTTGAAGGCACCTGGTTAAGTCTGTTTTGGAGGGGAGAGATGAGAGAGGTTCAGCGATCTGCCTAGAGTGACGGTGCTGGGGAGAGCCCAGCATGAGCACTTGGGCCTGAAAAGAGCTTGTCCTTCCCTCCCCAGCGGGACTCTTGGTCAAGGTGGGTCTTGGCGTCACTGCACACTATAGGCAGAGTATGGATTGTGCTTCTAGGCTGGGCTGGCTGCGCCTGAGCAGTGCTGAGCTCACATGATACCAGGAGAAGCTTACACTTCCCCTGGCGGTGACCCCAGCTGAATGTTCAGGTCACTGCTATGCTGGGACAGGCCCAGAGTGCTTCCCCAGAGCCACGAGTGCTCGGAACCCAGAGAGGGAGAGAGGTGTGTGCTGCTCTCCTGAGTCTCTGGGAGGGTAGTTTCCTGGGAGAGTTCCAGACTAGAGGGGCTCTATATCCAGCTGGATGTGGGCTGGAACTCCACTTTGCCCCTTTCCTGCTCTGCCTAGCCTTCCTGAGCTGTGGCCTCTTCCTTGGTAAACTGCCATTGTCTAGTCATTATGAGGTCAAGAGACAATGGCTGGAAATGCTCAGCACACAGCCCGGCATGTGGCAATTGCTGGCTTTACCATCTGCATCATTATTTTGCAGTGGTCCAGTCTCTCCTGGGCTATGGATACTAATTCCAGAAAATGTGTCAGGCAGTTTGGTAGGAAGTAGAAACCCCATAGAGGGATTGGGGGCTTCTCTGTGTCACTCTGGAAGCAGGTGTGGGGCAGGAACAGCCAGGACAGCCCTTTTCTCACCTTGGAGTAGATAAGTCCCCTCTGTTTCCCGGGTGCCGACCCAAGGGAGGCCTTTCCTTTCCCCAGTTGTGGTTAAAGCTACCATGCGGAGACTTCACAACACCCACAAGTGTTAATTCATGATCTTGCCTGTGCACTCCTCCACCAAATAGCACATTTACTGAGCATGCGGTACGAGCCACACTCTTTAATCACAAAGCACAGCCAAGTACCAGAGGACCAGGATGGAGGCTGCATGCCCCCCTATACCGCTGGGCTCTGCCCTGCTGGATCCTGTTCTCCACCTCCCCCAACTGCCCTTATTTACACATAGGTGAATGGCCACTAAGCCCTCTGGGTGTAGAAGTATGAAAATATATGTGATTTCTACATCTCTTACCTCTTTTTTAAAGCACTTGGCATGCTCTTCACAGCCCAGAAGAGACTGTACAAACTCGGCCACCTACAGCACAAAGTGAAATTATTAAAACATGCACCTGAAATAATTAGGGGGTTGCAGTAATTCAACATGTAAGTAAAATACACTTCAAACTCCTCAGGCAGGTGGGTTTAAATTGTAGGTGCCAACCTACATCTGCATTTTTCAGCTCAGAACTCAGACCAGACCAGTATATTTTCTACCTTCCTATCATCAGGCAGATCTGCATGGGGTTATGATTATAATGATGACAATAGCAGCTTCCATCTCCACGGAGCTCTGTTCTGGAAGCTTCCTGCCTCTGATTTTCCCAGTCACCTTGTGATAAGCAAGAGTTGGGATGCTGGTCTCGCAGGGCAGTCATCACAGTGACCCTTTCAGGCAGACCCAATGCCAAGGTCCTCTCTTGCTCATTTCTGCAACCGCTGTACCTCACTCAGGTCCCAGAAAACCACAGGAACTCAACACACTGATGCTGAGCAGAATTCCCACGTAAGTCAAGATGCAGCGGGAGCTCAGGGAGGGATAACAACATGCCCAGGCTGCACTCGGCCAGTAAGGAGTGGAGATGGTGTTGGAAACTTCTATCTCCAAACCCCAAATTCTGGAGAATCAGTCTCTTCAATTCAACTTCCCACCCTCATACCTTGCCCTCCCTTTCTAGCCCCTTGCCCCTCGCACACCCCAAATCCCTTTTAATAACTGAGCAGGCTGAGATCTGGTTAGCAGCTAAAGAAGCCAATGGGTGTTCCCCAAAGACAATTTTGGGGCACTGACTGGACAAATATGATCAAGTGTAGACTCCCAATGACAGAAATGACAACTGGGTTTTGGTGGCTTCTGACTGGGTCTGCCACCATTACAGCCTGGGAAAGGCAGGCTGGACCGCAACAGTAGATGTGTTCTTGGGTGGTGATGTTTGTAGGGGAGCTGTCTGTTTCTTTTTGTCTCTCTGCTGTGTTCACTGGCCCTTCTCTCTCGGGTGTCATGAGGAAGGTCCTCAAGAAGAACGGACAGCCAGGGCCTTGTGCCAACATGTTCTAACTCCAAAGAGCCCCAGGAGTGCTCCCTCCCTCCAAACCCCTTGAGGGTAAGTCAGGAGGACCCCCCCCACCCCCGTGGTGAGTTTCCTGAGTCCAGGCTACTATGGAGCAGTCAGGGCACACCTGAGGGCCAGACCCCTGTGTCCTCCTGACCTCTGCTCCCCGTGGTCTCACAGTTATATTTAGTCTGTGTGAGTGAAAGTGCAGAGATCGGGATATGTTCTTTATAGGGGCATCAGCCTGCCAGTGTTGGCTTTATTCACCTCTGGTGCTGCAGGGGTATTTTATCATGAGTCATTTTATCTTATTATTATAATTATTTGAGACAGAGTCTCACACTGTTGTCCTGGGTAAAGTGCTTGCTGTGGCAGCATAGCCTCGATCTCTTGGGCTCAAGTGATCCTCTTGCTTCAGCCTCTCAAGTAGCTGGGACTACAGGCACCCACAACCTGGCTATTTTTAGAGACGGGGTCTTGCTCATGCTCAGACTGGTCTCAAATTCCTGAGCTCAAGTGATCCACCTGCCACAGTGTCCCAGAGTGCTAGGATTACAGGTGTGAACCACCGCACCCAGCCATATGAGTCATTTTACAATCATCTTTCTCAAGTACGGGATGATAAGAATTTTGTAAAACCCTCCTGAACAAGTTGTCATGCTGCTCTACAATGCCACCTCCTAGCCCCAAGGCCACCTGGGCTGGTGCTTGCCCTCCTGCTGGCCTTATAGGCCAGTTCCTGTGAGAATGTGGTTTTCTGGCAGGTCCCACGCAGAGGAGGCTGAGTGCACCTGCTCAGGGGCACAGGAAACATGGAAGGCACATTCAGTATGCAGGGAGCTGCTGTCAGCCATGGGATGCCACTGGCCAAGCTGCAGAGGGGGGGCAGCTGGGGCAGGTGATAGGAGCACTGAACATGGCTGAAGTTGGCCTCCAGGATGTCTCTGGCTGGGATAGGGAGCTGTCTCTGTCGTTCTTCAGGCTGCTCTTCTGTCCATGTGTGTCCCACGCCCAGCTGTGTGTGTGTGAGGTCCCTGGCTGGATGCTGGAAGGGCTGCCTCTGTGAGCAGGCTGGGCCTGAGCTTCCCATGAACTGATGGCTTCCTAAGTGCAGGGAGGACTGACTGAGGGGAAATGGCGAGGATAGGAAGCTCATCCCTTGCTGTAATACTCAGTCAGATGTGCTGACATCCTGACTGAGGAGGAAGGTCATGGCCTCAGGAAGGGATGACCATATTACAGGGGGGAACTCAGAAGGCATCACAAGGAAGGTGGTCCCTGAGATTGTCACAGTGGATGGACAGCAGTGATGTGGGGTGGCTAGGTAGAGAAGAAGTTCTAGGCTCAGCGAATCCCAGGAACAATCCCAGGAGCATGGGATTGGGACAGGTGTGAGCAAGGGAGGAGCTGGGTGGCAGGAGCTGAGGAACAGATGGGAATGGCAGGAAGGAAGGAGCATGGTGTGGTCTCTGTGTGCAGGGCAGGCTTCAGAGAGCCCTTATGACCTGGTTCTCTCCCCTGGTCACACACTGGAATCCCCTGCAGAGCTTTTAAACTGACTGAGGTCCAGGCCTCATGTCACAGAGATTACAAATTAATGAAGCTGGATTAGATACAAGTGCTGGGTATATATTTTTAGAGGTCCCCAGGTGATGCCAGTGTGCTCCAAGGGCTGAGGACCACAGCCCTAGAGGAAGCTGGAGAGATGCCCAGCAGTGTCTGCCAGGCTGCAGAGCATCAGCTGTGGGCGTTCGCTGGAAGCGCTGAGGGCCTGGATGCTCCTCCCTGCACAGAGCGCAGAGCTGAGGCAGGAGGTGAAATCCACAGGATCTGATGCTCACCTGGGTGTGGCAGCAAAAGGAATGAGGGCTGAGTCAGGATGCTTGGACAGGTTTCTTAGCCTCAGCACTGCTGACACTTTGGGCAGATAATTCTTTGCTGTGGGTGCCGCCCTGCGCATTGTGGGATACTTATCAGCATCCCTGCCTCTACTCACTAGGGACCAGTTGCAATATCCTCCTCCCAGTTGTGACAACCACAAATGTCTCCAGATGTTGCCAAATGCCTCTTGGGGGGCAAAATGGCTCCAGTTCTTCTGCTGGGATGACTCTTACAGGAAGAAAGGCTAAATATCATAGGATGGAAAAAATGAAAATACAAGTGTGGAACCAAGAGTTAGCTGAAGCCCCGTGTTTTGTTTACTCCCATCACCAGCTACTGCAGGGGAACCATGTCAGCAGTACAGCCCACAGCTTCCCCACTGGCAGGGTGGTCAGTTTTGAAAAAGGGTCTCTTTTTAAATACTTGCTCAAAGAACTTCTGTTAATAGCAATAGTGTTGTGAGTTGCTTTGGTGGTTGCATATGTTAAAATGTCTGTTTCTGGGTGAACAAATGAAAAAAGGACCATGATCCCCCCCTCCTTAGTACTGTTAGCCAAGAAATCATTGTCCGTGTAAAAGCTAAATTGGATTTTTTAACAGGAATAAATAGTGTGTTAAAACAAAGCGTTAAGAGAATAGAACCAGAGCTGCTGAGGGCATGGTGGCCTCCGCCGGGCCAGCGCCTCCGCACACGTGCCTCCAAACCCCTTGTCCTGTGTTGTCTCTCCCCAAATTCTGCCACTTTGGAAAGAAATTCCCATTTGACTCAGTCTTTTACCAAAGCAAAGAACAAGTTCCAGGAAATCTATTGAGGCAGAAGTTTTTGGCTAAGAATTTAAAAATATCCAAAGGTCTTGATTCAGTTTATTAGTTGGTATTTATTTCCCCCAAGAATGAATTGTATTTTGGGCTTTAATAAAAAGTTTTGCTATAAATTTTCTAAATGTAAAGTAGTGAGCTTTGACATGCCTTAGAATATTATCAAAAGCTTCTCTCTCATTCCACTCTTAAAAGGTGAACACCCTTTTCCCCTTTAAGTCTTAGTAAAAAATGGGGACAGCTGTTCAGGTGGGGAGAAGAGCATCCGGTCATCCCTTTGTCCTTTAAAAGAATCGACTGTGGTGGGAGAGGATACTTTTTCAAAGGTGACCATCACCCTGGTGGTACCCAGCAGGTGGCCTGGGCTGTGGTGTCTCCCCTTGGCCTGGCTCTGAGAAGCACCACACGGTGCAGGGCAGGCTGGGATGCAGGCCTTTCCTGCCATCCCCGCTTTGTTTTGGAAGGACACTGAGTAAGTTAATTCCAGGTATGAGACAGCAGTTTGGGAAGACCAAGAAGGATGAGCCCATCACTTCCCCCGCGACCTACTTTCCCTGGCATCCTCACTGGGGCTCAGCGGGCCCGTGTTCTTCACTGGGGCTGCTGATGCCTTAAATCTCTCCAAATGGTGCTGTGCTCTATCTTGCTGAGCCTGTGGATGTGTGCCTGATTGTACCGGCTAACAGTCCACCGGGGACCATGTTTCCAGCCCAGGTCTTGTTTTTTAACAGCAGAGTTTATTTGCCCTTTAAAAAAAAAAAAAGGCCCAATTGTGTGAGACCACTATGCTTAGTTGGCAGTACCCTGAATGTTTTTGAAACACTCCCTCCTGTGTAAAGGCTGCTTTGAAAGTAACTGTCATCTTTTAAAGTTAATGAACATTTGGGGAGCACTCGGTTGAGGCTAGGGCAATTTATATGTGGTGTTTTAAGAAACATTTTTGAATAGGAGAAATATAAGTACCCATGTGGCCACCACATGGCCACCAAGCAGGACTGAGTCTCAGCCATGGTGGAGACTGCGCAGATGATGGATCACACCCTGTGTGTGGCCGGGCGCACATCTGGCAGGAGCAGACTACATAAATCCACCTGATTTGTGAATTAGCGATAAGTCACTCAGCCGCTCATTCACTTACTCAAACTTGTGTCAAACACCTACCCTCGCACGAATGCCTTACTATAAGGGCATAAAAAGATGTAAACTTATTTTAGTCCCTACCCCCCCTTCTTTTTGAGACAGAGTCTCACTTTGTTGCCCTAGGTAGAGTGTTTGTTGTGGCATCATAGCTCACAGCAATCTCATGAGCTCAAGCAATCCTCTTACCTCAGCCTCCCAAGTAGCTGGGACTATAGGAGCCTGTCACAACACCTGCTTATTTTTAGAGACAGGGGTCTCACTCTTGCTCAGGCTGGTCTCGAACATGTGAGCTCAGGCAATCCACCCGCCTCAGCTTCCCAAGTGCTGGGATTACAGGTGTGAGACATTGCGCTCAGCCCTTTAGTCCCTAACTTTTAATAGCTACACTTACACGGGATATTTACATGACCCGGAGTAAGAAAGACACTTCGCCCTGCCTATAACTTAGCATGTGCACACACCCACACGTCTCTAATCAAAGTGTCCCAAAATGATAACCCTGTGACATTTTACGTACCCTCTGCTGGTCTTGCCTTTCATTTCCTAACCACTAAGTTAACCTCATAGCCCATCTGCACTTTGAAAAACACTGGTCTGGTGGAAACAGCCACAGGAACCCAAGAGTTAAAAGCCAGCTCACAGCTCTGGGGAGTGTCACAAAGGCCCTAGATGGCCTCTCTTCATAGGTAGTATAATGCAGAAAAGCTACCCCCCTCAAGGCCAGGAAGGCAGACAAAGGGAATGTTCTTTTACTTCATCCTCTGCCACATACACCCCATGCTAAGTCTTGCTGAATGGCACTTAGCACAGGGATGCCAGGTCCACTTCTGCGTGCCCTGCCCCTGGCCTTCTCTCCAATGCACTCAAACATTAAGGAAGCATGGAAGCACCCCACCCCCACCAACCCTGCTCAGCTTCTGTTGCAAAGCATCACTACCCGGCTTGCCACCATCATTGTCGAGTCTACAAGCAGCCTAGACTGTGCTGATACTCACTGGCACCCCTGAGTGGATTCCCTTCTGAGCGCTCCCTTATTTTCAGAGATACAAACAGAACAGCACCAAAGCCCACAATTTTAGCCCACCAGAGATTATTCTTGAGGACCTATTTTGGTGCTGGAATATATGCTATAGCACATGAGGATGCAGAAGAAATTCAGGAGGCTCTCCTTGGCCCTCTCAGGGCTTTGGAGTCGTTGGCATTGGAGAATAATGCACACTGTTCTCTGCGGAGCACATCCCTGATGGAAGTCATGGTTACGGAGGCACCGGAAGCCCCCAGAGCAGGAGCGCTGCTTGCCAGGCACTCAGCCTCTCTGCTGGCTGACTGCAGGGTGTCTGTGCTCTAAGGCCTCCACCAACAGTGAAGGGTGAGACTGGGGTGTGCCCGCCATGGAGAGCTCTGGAACCAGGCCCTCTGAGTGGTCCTCCTCCCTGAGTCTTCCTCTGGAGAACTCTGTGCCCTCACGACACCTGCACTGCCATCGGCTATTTGCCTCAAATAACCTTCTAATCTCTTGCCATTGCTTTTGTTAAATAGCAAACTTGAAACTTGTCAGATGAGAGCCCTCACCTGCACCTCCTACACACTACTCAGTGTCCCTGATGGCCGCTCCCACTCTGTCTGCGGGGAAGTGCTCTGAGAAGTGATGAGAGCTCCTCCATTAGACAGTGCTCACATTGTACATGTTCTTCCCAGACCTGGATCCCAGCTCCATGGCCCAGCAGGAGCCCTGACTGACGCCGAGCTCAGCCTTGCTGCATGGTGCACGCCTGACTCTCCTCCTCCTGACACCTGTCTTGCAGGCCTCCCGACCGCCCACCAGCCAGCGTTGCCCCCAGCTCCTCCTCAGGCTTCCCCTTTGCAGCCCTTTCCCTGCCCTTTCTGGCAGGGCCCTGTGGACCTGTCCCCAGCCATCAGAAGCTGTCTCTGGACACTCCTGCCCTAGCAAATGCCTTTTAGAGGCCTCTGCCTGCACCCTTTAAGAGCACCTGTGTCCAGTTTCTGCCCACTGGATCTGTCTCTATTCTTTGTTGTGATTTGCAGGGCCCGCCAAGTCTGCATGTCCAGTGGTAAAGTCGCCATGGAATCCCTGTACCCCCAAACTGGATCCTGTCCCCAGAGGTCACTTCTGATAGCATCACAATTCTCCTGTTCATTCAGAGGCGCTCCTGGGGCCTCTCCCCTCTCACTTATCATCGTCCTAATGACATACTAAACTGTGTGGTGTGGAGATACAAACAGAATCACATTTGCCTCATTACATGTTTCTGTCTTCCGCATCTAATTTGTTTCCATGTGCTGTTGCTTTGGACTTTAAAACATCCGCTGAGTCCAGGTTCTTTTCACGGCAGTGCCCAGGCCAGGCCCTGATAGCTCCACACCTGCGGCACACTGGCCACCCCGGGTGCCTCCCTCTGCTCAGCCTCTTCTGGCTCCACTCTCTTGGCAGACCTCTGCCGTTGTCCATCTCCCTGAGACACTGTCTTCACAAAGTGACCTCCGCACAGGAACCTCCAGTGGCTGACTGCACATTGTGCATACCTTCCGCCTGGCCTCTCACACCTGGCCCATCTTTCCTTCCCAGGTCACCCTCCTATGTCCCCAGGTCCTGAGAGCACTGTGGGCATGACGTCAGCTGCTGGCAGGCTCAGACCGTGTGGCCATAAGTGAGTCACTTACTCTCTGGGCAACTTAATTTCCTCCTCTGTAAAATGGGCAAAGTGAGAGTTTGACCATGCCTGACCATCATTATATTCCTAAGTTCATTGTCCCTATTAAGGCCATAAAAGGCACACTGTGTGCCTGCCACCTTTGGGCCTGTCTCATTCACTGCCATGCAACCTCCTTTGCTTTCCTTCAACTGGAATGATGCCCCTTCTCTGCTTAGATACATTCCACTTTTGTTTCAAAATTCAGCTCACAATCGATTCTCTTGTCTTTCAACATTCATTTAACAAATTCTTACTAGGTGTCTACTAAGTGCCAGGTGTAGGGAGAGGTTCTCAAGATGCCACATCAAGGGGGTGACATGAGGCCTTTCTTCAACCGGTGAGCATTATGCTGGGGAGGGCAGGAGCTGGGACAGGTGACCTCTGGCCCAGAGGGAGCCTCCTGCAGTGGGTGGAAGTGAGCACAGAGCTGCCTGCGGAGCAGAGTGGGAGAGGGCACTGCGGGCCATGCCGGAATCAACCATGTGAACATGGTGCAAAGTGCAGGCTCTGCAGACCAGAGGTGGGATGTCCTGTGGAGCCGGAAATGCCCAGATCCATCCTTCTCTACCACATTCCCTCAGAATCAGGGTGCAGTCACCCTCCACAGGCAGGCAGGAGAGGGCCTTAGAGTAATCTCTTCCAACCTATGCATGGCTGAGACATCCTTCTGTGCAGGACAGTGATGACATGCAGGGCACATAGTACAGCGACAAGGACAGCAGAGGAGCCTCGCTCAGTCTTACTTCCAACAGGTCTTGCTTCCATCGAGTGGCTTGGAAGTCAACCTGCCACTTAGTTCTCAGTCCAATTCTGTGTTTTGTGCGGTGTTGTTTCAAGGGCAAAACCATACACGATTTGATTAGGGACATAATGGGTTGTAATTCAGTTAATTCAGTCAGCCTGGTCACGAGGCTTAGGCATGCTCTGCAAACTTGTAAAATTTCATAAAGGAAAGAAGACTCTGGGTGCTCTGTAAGGAGCAGGATCACATTCTAGTTGTCTCCCAGTCTCAGCCAGTGCCTGGTATGGTGCCAGGACCACAAGGCAGGAGCCTTTGCGAGGAGAGAGGGAGAGGCCCAGGGCAGTGCAGCCGGGAGCAGGGGGATTTGCCCCCAGGTAGTGGGAGGTGTAGGACAGGGGCTGGCAGACAGGGCTGGCTTCCATTTCTGGAAGACTTTAGCGCTGCCTGTTCCTTCCAAGGCTGGCAATAAAGGCTTACCCCAAGATTCAGTTAGGTTGATTGCAGTAAGTGCTATATGAGCATGTTGTGACTAATTTAACTCCAACTCTAGTTCTGATCTTGCTCTGAGTGACCCAGGGTTTTCCATCATTTAAAAATCAATTTATCTAAGTCCTGACTGGTGAAAACAATACTTTTATCAAGAGAAATTTGAGTTAAGTGATGTATTCCTTAAAAGGAAATGCTTTCACTGTAAGACATCTCTGCAGCATTACACTAAGCAATGGAGCTTAAATGATCCTTATCAAGAACACATATTGCATATAAGGCATGTTTATGTTATGATCCAACTTTTCTCCTCTCAATAGGTTCTTGCACCAAGTTGTGACCAAATACACGTTATTCATAAACCTAAGGTTGACCTAATCATCATGGAACCCACTCTGGAGTGAGTATGCAGGGATCCCACGGGCCACAGGGTGACTGGCATAGGATGTCCAGAGGTGGTCACGCCCTCCCAGGGAAGACACTGCAGGGACGTAAGCCTGAGATGCCTGTCCACTCATCTGTGTTGCCCTGAATAAAATCTGCGGTGGGAGGCTCACCGTGGATGGCGGTAGGGAATAAGCTTGGAGAGAGAAGGGGTAAAATCTGTTGGGGAGGCAAAGGGCTTTCCTCATCTGGATTTAAACTCTGCAGAGCAAGGAGGCAAAGCCAGGAGGGCAAGGACACTCTCTCGGCCTCAGAGGACCTCACCTGCGGGCCTCAGTAAGTCCGAGGTCAGCAGCAGGGCAGGTCCCAGCCCAGGGCCCCTGCAGTCCGGCTTACCTCATCCACTGTCCACTGGGCCACCTGGCTCACTTGGACGTCTGCCACGCCTGGAAGCAGCTTGCACTGCTGCTCCCTGCCAAGGGGAAGGTCCCAGAAAGGGCGGACTGACACCGTAGACATGAAGATCGACTGGGGAAGCGCCTGCTGTGTCTGCCCCATGGAGCGTTCTGCAAGAGAGGGGAGCAGGAGAGGCCTGGAGGCCCACTGCCTCATGGCAGAGGCTGCAGTTGGGGGCGGGCGGTACGGAACTGTCACCAGGAGTCCCCCAGCATGGCCTACTCCCCGATCTGTAATAGGACAGTAGTCATATGGCAGCTGCTGCCCAGAATCAGGGGACTATGGCTGTGTGCCAACCAAGTTCAAACAGCCTCCCTGAGATGGTTTGATGGCCCACCAAGAGCTAGCTTATCAGTGCCACTGGTTTCCCTCTCCTTAAAACAGGAGTCGTAGGAATCACAGAATCCTGCCGAATGTGACCATCAGGGAGACTGGCATGCTGAACCATCTGGGACGTGCACGTGTACAAACAACAATTTCTTCCTGGAAGCTGCTGCATACATCTCTAAAGACTAAGTCAGGCCAGGTCCACATCTGGCTTCATAAATCCCCTGGGTGTCTCACAACATGTAACATAGCACAGGGTCCCCGTGAGAGCCTGGTTGCCATCAGAGACCCAGAAATACACCCTGACCTCACCTGGGCAGCCAGGGACTTGTGGAAAGCTGTGGCTGAGACATGACCTCCCTGACACAGGCAGTCTTAAATGGGCTGCTTTCTTTTCTGAGCAGAAGCTCTGAATGTTCCATGGTTTTCACAAAGGACAATGGCTATCTGCTTGCTCAAGATTGGCTGCTATAACCAAGGAGTAAGACTACACTCAGATCTCAGCTCACTTCAGCCTTATACTTATTAACAGCTTTCTGCACTAGTTCTCTACCTTCAGGTGTGACTTTTTCCTCATCTTCTAGCATTTAAAATGGAGACATGACTCTTACCTCTCTAATTATTTAGCTTTAAGTCTACAAATGGATAAGGAGCAAAAACATTTCAGAGATTTCAGAGACAGCCAATGCCTTTATAATAACATCTTTTAAAGACACTTTTAATACATACTAGCAAAATAAAACTGCTGATATTTAAAGAGCTTTTGAAAAGATCATAAAAGGAAATGTTTTAAGCTCCCTAAAAGTCTATCTTTTGTAAAGTAAATTAAACTTAAGTAAGCAGTAGCCACATAGAGTCTGTTAGGAGGGTTTGTATTTCACTAACAGAGTCTGAAAAGGTATTATGCAATATTCCATCTCAAATGAACTACACTTTTAGTTGGTGAGGACAGCCTTTGTCATCACATAGCCACATACCTGTTAGTAATCAGGAAGGTTCTAGAATGTGAGCAAGCTTGTCCATCACCCGGCGTCTCTGTGCAACACCACTCTCATGGATAGGAGCAGACATCCTCACATTAACCAGTGCTTGCTGTCTACACTGATAAAGAGACAGCAAAATTGCCAGCTTCTCCCCAATTCTTATGCTCCAGTTGCAAGCAGCGGCAAATTCCTCTCTAACTGCTGACTGTCCAGCACTGACCTTTTTAGTATGTAAATAGGTTATCTCTCTCCACGTAGTGCAGCCAACAGTACATGTGGCTGCAGGTTCTGAAAGGAAACTTCACATTGCCTTTGAAAAGCCAGAATGTTGACAAATGTGAATGCTCCTTAATGAAGCCATCAGGAGCACATACAGAGAAGCCTTGAAACCTGGGCTGGAAGAGTCACAGGCCAGCCTGCAGCCACACCATGGATGGCTTCCCTGGGAAACCAGGAGTTAAAGCCTTGTACTCTCAGGGATTAAGACCTGAGCCACAGCCTGGCTTTATTCTGGAAAGGAATTACTGCATCATTCAATCAGTTGTTTTGTTGAAATAGCAACATACAACATTCAACATATAAGTACATGTATCTCAAATTCATGCCTTGGGTAAATTAATCACATAGTTTTCAAAATATACAGGACTCTGAAAAGACCTGTTTTGGAGGTACAAGGATGTCAGGTCATGGTGAACAGATTCCTGCAATTCACAAAAAATAAGTCTGTTGCTCCCAAGCAAGAGATTGTTCCTCACCACAATCTTGAAAGCAAATTGTCTGCTCTGGGAGCTGGGAATACTCTCAGAAAGACACCTAACGTGTGGCTGCCAGCACCTGCACAGTCCTGGGGCTCCTCTG
>CAUYQV010135581.1:0-12088 GCA_963574575.1 Galagoides demidoff
GAATAAGTTGAAAATTCCAGAATCCTTTCTTCCAGTCTATTATATATAGAAGTATACTACATATCTTACAAGGGTACAAGTGATTCTTTCTAAAAGTAGAATATAAATATCTTAACACAATAACTAAGAAAATGACATGAAAGCTACGTAAACCAGTTTGATGAAAATATTTCAAATTATATATGAAAACACCACATTGTACTCCATGATTGCATTGATGTACACAGCTATGATTTAATTTAAAAAAAAAACACCTTTATTTTATTGTTTGGGTCTGACTCATACATGTTTCACTCAGGTACCAATCTGGGATTTGGGCAGAGATTTGTATTGCTGTTCCATTTTCAAAGCCTTTTGATTCTTTGGGTCTTTTCCATTCATGTACTCTTTAGACATGAACCTAGGACTATGTCAGTCAATGTGCAGAATTATTATATTGACTTCTCTAGCAGTCTTCTTTCAGGAATTTCTCACTTTTTGTTTCAAAGGGGTTCTTTTTGAGCCTGGGATACATGTTTAATCTTTTTACATCCTATAATTTATAACTAAACAAATATTTCTAATGACTTCCTGGCCCCACATTTCTCTCCATCTCCATTGTATTGACCCCACAAACCAAAAAGAATGTAATGAAAAAGAGAAGATATAAGAATAAACTACAATCTCCAGATTATAAAAAAAAAAAAAGGCTTCATTACCTCGATCAGTGCCTGATAATCTGTTTCCTAGAAGATAAACTTTACATGAAAAATCTTTAAGTATAATACAGGGATTTTAATGAGTATTGCATTCAATCTTTAGATTGCTTTGAGTAGTATAGACATTTTAATAGTGGTTATTCTCCCAAGCCATGAGCATGATGCATGATCCATCTGTTAACATCCTCTGCTATTTCTTTTCTTGGTGTCTTATCATTCCCTCTGTAGAGATCCTTCACATATTTTGTTAAATATATCCCAAAGTATTTCATTTTCTTTGATGCTACAGTGAAGGGTATTATATCTTTGATTTGATTCTAAGCTTGACCATTGTTGGCATATATATATATATATATATGAAGGTTACTGATTTGTGTACATTGATTTATATCCTATGATGTTGTTGTATTTTTTTTAATTCACTTCCATAAGTTTCCAGGTTGGGGCTTTCTAAATATAAAATCATATCATCAGCAAATAGCAATAGTTTAATCTCATGGGTCCCTGTTTGGATACCTTTGATATCCTTCTCTTGGCTAGGACTTCCAGCAGTATGTTGAATAGTAGTGGTGATAGTGGACATCCTTGTCTTGTTCCAGTTCTAAGCAGGGATGTTTTCAGTTCTCCAGTCAATATGATGTTGGCTATGGGTTTCACATAGGTGGAGCTTCTATAGGTTTAAGGAATATCCCATCTATGCCTGTTTTCTTAAGTGTACTTATCAAAAAAGATTGCTAAATTTTGTCAAATAGTTTTTCTGCATTTGTTGAGAGAAGCAGGTTTTACTTCGGTTTATGTGGTAATTTACATATATAGATTTCCATATGTTGAACCACCCTTGCATTCCAGGATGAATTCTATCTGGTCATGATGAATTTTATTTTTTTATGTGTAGCTGAATTCTTGCATCAACATTCATAGTCACATACCAATGTGAGAGGTCACTAACCCCACTGATAAGTTTTTTCACATATTTGTTTTTGTGGGATAGCTGAGCATATAAGAAGAAACCATCAGTAGAGTCAGTCTCAGTATGCAGTGATAATATTTTGTATTTCTGTGTTATCTTATTGTTTCTCCTTTTTCATTTCTGATAGAGCTTATTAGAGATCTTACTTTTCTATTTCTATTTAATCCAAGCAAAAGTTTATCAATTTTCTTTATCTTTTCAAAGAACCAGCTTTTGGTTTTGCTAGTCTTCTGAATGGCTCTTTTGTTCTAAATTTCATTTAGTTCTGATTTGATTTGGGTTATATATTTTCTTCTGCTGGGTTTGGAGTTGGGTCGATCTTCTTTTCCCAGTCCCTTGAGATGATTCATTAGATTGTTGATTTGCACTCTCTGATTTCTGGCTATGGGCATTTAATGTAATGAATTTCCCTTTTAGGACTGCTTTGGCAGTATGTCACAGGTTTCAGTAGTGTGTGGCCTCATCACTATTTTGTTCAAGGAATCTAATGATTTCTTTCTTTATCTCCTCCTTGACCCAGCTATCATTCAGCAGCAGGCTGTTTAGCTTCTATGACTTTGTGTGAGGATGATTGTTCTGTTGGAATTGAGTTCTACTTTTATTCCACTGTGGTCTGTAAACAAGTACAACTCAGATTTTTATCTTACAAAAGAAAACTATATAACCTAATCCTATGTACTCTCATAATCTGAAATTAAAAAAAAAAACATTGCATGCAAATATACTTGCTGCCCAGTGAATGTCTCCACCTGGATATTTTGTTAAAAGAAACTAACCAAGATTTTGGAATAAATTTGATTATCATTGAGGAAGTCTGTTCATGACTAACTATAACTAGAAACAAGTATCTCATGCATTGATTTAAATCTCCTGCTTGTTTAAAACTGTAGAACAAATGCAGATTTTTCTAAATTATAAATAATATGGATAAAATACATTCACCCACTATAAACAAAATAACCAGATATTTGAAATTTTATAGAATAAAAATTATGTATTATTGATTATCACTGGAAATTTTTCCAGAATATTTAGTTTACTAACATCAAACTCCACAATCTGTTGTACCATGGCCTGAGCTAGAATCTTCTCAAACATATTATTGAAATTTGTGATACAGGATATTACCCATAATGTCAATGAGCTTTGGCTTGCCAATGGAGAGCTTGCTAAGAAAATTGAAAAGTAATAGTCTTTATAGTCTTTATAACATTAAGTCCAGTGTACTAAAAGGCCATTGGACTTTCTCCAGAGTTCCAAGATGTTAGAAAACTTCCTGGAAGTGAATATTTATATCACTGACCTAGCATAGACATCTATTCATTGTAGAAAGAAAGAAAGAAAATCAAAGGTCATAGTGTCAAGGGCTTTATTTTAAATTTTTAAAAAATAATTAAGACAAAGAAAGCAATACAGAAAAATATCTGTGCCCATATATGTTCTTTGTAGAATTTTTATATCAGAAAAAAAGGGTAGAATCTAAACGTTTAATTCAGAAGAATAATTAAGTTAATGATGGTTATACTCAAAAGATTAACATGTGGCCAATAAAAATAATGTTAAAAGGAGGTTTCATTGTCATAGTAATGTCTATATTTTCTCATATAAAATGAAAAGAATGGATTTATATTTACAACATAATACAAATATGAATACATTTCACTTATTTCCCATTTATACATATATAATATACACTCATGCATGTATATCATGAGCCTGCTTTACAAAACTACTTCTGGGGAATAACTGGCACAAGGAAGATGTTTTAAGGGCTTTATAAATCAGCCACAAAACTCAACTGATCCATTCTTTTGTTGTAATATTAATAAACACAAAAGTTAAGTGCAAGAGACCAAAGAAAGATTATAAAATTAGTCACTTTAATTTTTGGTGAATAACTGAGCTTGACCATAAGGAAATAAATAGCATCCCAGAATCCATGAAACAACCCAGGGCAAGTAGTGCCTATGACTTCACATAAGCCAATGTCTCTGAAAGCTCAGGGAAACAGATGGGATGGCGGGATAGCCCTACTTTATATTTGGGAGAGCCATTTGATCATTTGCCTAATTACCTCTAAGTATGTTGCTTGGAACCAACCCAGGAATTCATAGAAAAATTTGACCTCTGGTGAAATATCACCTTCTCTGCTTTCATTATAAAATAGCTATGAGAGAAAAAGTAAGGAGAGAATTACAGTTAAAAAGTGATACTAAAGGGCAGTGCCTGTAGCTCAAAGGAGTAGGGCACCATCCCCATATCGTGGAGGTGGTGGGTTCAAACCCAGCCCCAGCCAAAAACTGCAAAAAAAAAAAAAGTGGTACTAAAAATAAGTGGGGGAAATATTCATCAAAAGGTGATGGATAATGGTGGTATATTTGTAGGATGGAATATAACTTAGCAATTAAAAGAATAAACTATTGACACATCCAACATGGATGAATCACAAAACAAGCCAAACACAAAAGAATATATACAACATGATCCCATTATGTGGAGTTCCACTATAAGCAAAACTAATCTGTGATGACAGGAAGCATATCGTTGGTTTCCTGAGACAGGAGGTTGGGCTAGGGGGCAGGTTGACTGCGAAGGGCATGAGGGAACCTTCTGGTATGACAGAAATGTTCTATGTCTTGATTGTGGTGGTGGTTCCATGAATGTATATATTTGTCAAAATTCATTGAACTGCACACTTAAAGTAGGTGCATTTTATTCTATGTAAATTGATACATCAATAAAATTCATTAGAGTTTTAAGAATAGATTGGTAACCCACAAAGCAAGAACAGTTATTGCATGTTAAATAGATGTGTGAAGTTCTGTTAAAAGGCATTTATTGACGAAAGCTTTTTTTTCCCACTAAGTGAAGGACTGAGTTGAGTTGTTCGACGTGGTTGTTCTCAATCGTAGCTGCACATCAAAACTAGCTGGACATCTTTTTACAATTTTCATTATATCACACTGGGGTGAAGCCTG
The DNA here is from genome assembly GCA_963574575.1 of Galagoides demidoff. Taxonomy (NCBI): domain Eukaryota; kingdom Metazoa; phylum Chordata; class Mammalia; order Primates; family Galagidae; genus Galagoides; species Galagoides demidoff. Next base: position 4,647 of record CAUYQV010135581.1, read on the forward strand.
GGCATGAAGATTTTTCCAAGCTCTCAAGGTGTATAGCCTGGGTAAAACACCACCAATTCCCTCTGCCCAGGCCTACTCCAGCAAAGAATATGATTGTATGGCTAAGTGTCCTAAGTGTTTCCTGAGGTCAGGGAGGGCCCAAACCATTTGGGGTAGATTGAGGCACTGGTCTGAGCTACCCCATTCCAGTGGAAGGTCCTGACAGGGAAAACAGCATCACTTTCACCTGGGCACATAAATTAATTGGTTATTAATTTAGAAATCAAAGATGAGTCACTTCCACTTGATTATTTGAGTAGAACTGATATATTAATCTTTTCATAGAAGAATTATGTGGAGTTTAGTACAGAGAAAATCACAGATTTAATCTCCTCAAAATATGTGAAGACAGGAGTGAGATGTGTTAGGGCAGAGAGATGTAAAGACACAAAGAATGCCTTTTACTGGCCCTCTGAAAACAGGTAGGACTAATACATAGAGGCCAGACACTTTATAAATATTATCTAATTCAATCTTCACTATCTTTATTGAATATCTTATACCAGAGATATAATTTTGCCCATTTGGCAATCTGGTAACTTAGCCTCAAAGAAGTCATTCTCTTGTCCAAGATCTTAGAGTACCTGCAAAACCCATAACTTAAGAATTTACTTTCTATAACATCTATGTAGACTCTTTCTATTATAGATACTGCTCCTTACTATTTTGAAAATTGGAGCTGTCTATGTCCTAGGAACAGATCTAAGATATTTATATCTGTGTCTTTGTCTGGGCTTATACCTATATCTAGATATAGATATATAAAAGGTCACATAATCTCCACACCAACTCTAAATATTTAATGTATCATTAAATATGATACAACTAATATACAAACAGATTAATTAATTTTCTCCAGGTCTCAAAAACTACTGAAGATAGAAGTTATTTAATAGTAATTCTCTCCTAAAAACATCCTACCTAACTATGCCACACAAGGAAAAGAGAATTCTCCTAACCTTGCTTTCAACCTCAATACTCAATACAACTCAGTACAACTATGATTTTAAAATACTACCTCTTGCCTTCGTACTTGTAAACTTGTGATAGTCCATTTTGACTATAGCAATAATGGACTATGGGAAAGGACTGGTTATCCGAATTGCAAGATCAATTTGAGTATTTTTATCCATAAGTTTTTTTAAAGCATAGATTAACAAGCTGGAAAAAAGGAAGGCATTATGTCTGACATGGTGAAAATGGAATGAAAAAAGCAGTGCTTAGAGCAAGGATTGTCAGCTGGAACCGACTATGGGGAAATGGGGCTGGCTATCTTCAGCAGAACAGCATCCAGGCAGCAACCTGTGAGTCAGGGCTTCACATTTCACTGGCATATGCAAGTTCTTACCACACGAAGCCCTGCAGGGCAAATGCAGATGTGAAAATGTGAACTGGGTCCGAGTCTGCCTCATACATCATCAACACAACTGTTGGCTGAGTTTTCACCAAGAAACTGTTACTTATAATAATGCAATCAGAACTGGAAGTGAAAACCAGAATCCACCACACTAACAGCATTTTTTACGTGAATGTATTTGTACATACATGCACTCACATCAATGTCAAACCTAAGCAGAAATCGTTACAAAATATCAAAGAGAGATGAATTAAATGACAGGTGATGCAGTTCACCAGTTTAAACCTTCATCAGTTGCAGTTAAACCATTTGCAAAACTTCATTTAAAAAAACACTTCATTTAACACTTTACCCACATTCATTCAAATCCTCTTCCTTAAATCTCCTCTCAGTCTGCGGGTGAGGTCTCAGGAAGCTCCTTCCTTCCCTGTCCAGGCTCAGCTGTGGCTGTGAATTTTCACCATGGAGGTCTGTAGGGGCACCTCTCCCCCTCACCCTCTCACCATGCAGTGTTGGCAGGCCACAGTGGCCAGATCGCATCTCCCTGTGGGCAGCAGGCCTGACAACACCAGCTGTAACATCATCAGAGGAATTCTGCCCTCTTGGATTTCACTTTGCTAGATGGAACTGGTTTGTTGAGCACTTTTTCTCATTGGAGAAAAAGTTCTATTTTTTTTCCACTTCTGCTTTTATCCCTACTTTATCAAATCCAGTTTCTGTCCCTTAACAACATCTCTGCGACACTCCAAATTATTTCATCAATGTTCTTTATTAAAATTTGTCTGGATCTGTTTTAAATTTCAACCTGTGTTCATTTCAAAGCCTTTCACATCTCCTACCCCATAGACCGCAGCTGAAGGCACAGAGAGGGGATGGAGAGTGTGCCCGCTTTGCACACACATTCCTTCTCCCTCTGGGTACCGCCTTTTCTGAAGTTCCGCACCTCAGCCACAGCAGGAGAAGCGCGAAGGGAGAGCAGTCATCACCACTTACCTGGCCACCTGAGACTGGCTCTTCTTGTTGACTGGGGCTCCTTGTCTGGACCGCACCTCTGGACCCTCAAGATCCCGGGTCTAAGTCTGTCTTATACATCATCATCACAGCTGTTAGCTGAGTTTTCACCAAGAAACTTTAATCCATAATAATGCAATCAGAATTGGAAGAGAAAAGTGGAATCCATCACACTAACATCATTTTTCACATGAACGTTATTTGTATATACATAATATCCACATCAGTGTTAAATATTGCACTATTGAACTAAATATTGTTGGGCCTCCAAGTACTTATAAGCCCAGGGGTGGCTTCTTCACAGAGGCTTGAAATTTTGTGTTTCCTGTGTTTCCTGAAGTGGGGCGTGTAGCTTCATCTCTACCTTCTATAGCACTCCCCACCCCACTGTACTCTGGCCTCTGCCAGTATGCTCCCCATGACCTCTATTACTAGTATCCCTCATCTAGAAGGCATCCCTCTGGAGCAGAGCATCAGAACACCAGCATGAGATCAGCCACCTTAGGCAGCAGCCCCTTGATTGACAGGCTCATCTTTGCCAGTCAAATAGTGGGAGTAGTCAGCTTCCCTCTCTTCACCCCTCATACTTCCCTATTCTCTTTCCTCTTGCTCAATAGGCACAAGGGCCAATCGGCAAGGTTTCCCAAGCAGAGAATGAAAATCTCTTCTTGAAGAGCAGATACCTCCAGGTTTACACAAGCCCTGAAGGACTCTGCACCTTTTTGGTTTAGACAGGAAAATTTCTGTCTCTCCCCATCACGCTCTTCCCACAAGACTATTGATAATGATCCCCTCCTACTCCAATCTTCTTATTGTATAGACAGGAGGGATACTGGGGCTGGGTTGCAACTGATTCTGCTTCATTTTGATATGTCCTGGATTGGAAGTGTTGGGACCAGGTTTTCCAGTTAAAATATAGGACTGAGAGTTATATTTAAATTTCCATCAAAGAACCAATTATTTTTTGGTATAAGTATGTCTTAAACATTGTATGGGGCATTCTCATTTCATGACTAATTTTTTATAGCAGGATAGCCCATCCATTATTTACATATCTAAAAATATTTTACTATTTATCTGAAATTTAAAGTTAACTGGATATCTTGTATTCTTGTTTATTGATTGTGGCAAACTTAGTTGAGTCCTGCTCTGGATTGTATGTATTTGTCACTCCAAAATTTGTATGTTTGAACCTAATACCCAAGGTGATAGTATTAAAAGGCCAAAAGTTTTTGGAAATGCTCTCATAAATGGAATTAGTGTCCTTATTAAATAGGTTGAAGGAAGCACCCTGCTCCCTTTTGCCCTTTTGCCTAGTGAGGACAGGGTTTGTCCCCTTTAGAGGACTCAGCAACAAGGCACTTTTCTTGGAAGCAGAGAGTAACTTGCCAAACACCAAATCTGCCAGTGCCTTGATCTTGGACTTCCCAGCCTCCAGAGCCATGAAAAATAGTGTCTCTATTTTTAAATTACCCAGTATGAGGTATTTCGTAATTGCAGCATGGGTGAACTAAGACAGGTTCCATAGGTTACTCCTTCATAATTTTCAGAATGTGGAGTACTCTTATTTTCAACTTTGATCCACAGAGAACATTCTGAAAGAAAGAAAATGACACATCAAAGTAATCTCTTTTATTTCTCTTCATGGTGCCAGGGTTACTCTGTACTCTTATAAGTTGTGCTCACCTGTGTGGAGTCCCAGGCAGATTTTCTGAGCATGTGTCCACTGAACTCTGGGGAAGGTGATGGGCCCAGGAACTGCATACTCTCCAGGAACTGCATACCTGCTCTGCTTGCTGGTACACCTAGACGTTTAGGCTCTGAGACACTATTAGCAGATGATCTGCTGGTTTTGCTGCTTGAGTCCACGGCTTCAGCAATCTTCAGTAACTTAGACACATTCACATCAACAATTATAACCTTTCATGCCTGAAATGGGTTGATTTGTTTCTGGCAGTACAGATACCTGATTAATTGAAAGCTGTCTAACAATAAGCCCTAAAGGAAGGCTAACATAATTGCTCAGCCACCAACACCATGCAGTTGCCAAAGTGCACATGGATACCTGGCGGCAGACAATGTGGTGGCTGACCTGCAGCATGGACCGTGTTCTTTGGCCCAGATGCCCCAAGTCAAGATCTACTGGGACAAAAATACCCTTCCCTCTGTACACTTATATCCCATTAACCCCTTTGTAGTGGACTCTGTTAGTGTCCCACCTGAAATCCTCTAGAGTCCTTTTTCTATTTCTGTGTGTGCCTCTCCAGCTTCTGTTTGCTTGGCTTGGAACAGGCTACCCCCATAACTGTCTATGGACAACTAACTCCTTTGGGGCAACTGAAACTATTTTTCTCACACAGAAAAAGAATAGAAATGCCAGCTCTCATCTTTCTTCTATGAGGCCTCGGCTCAATGACTGGTGAGTGAAGGACACCAAAATCTCAGTTTCCTCCCTCCCATAGGAACAGCCCTAAGATGTCCTTTATACTCTTCAGCTCCCCCAAGAGTCTTTATCAGTGTTTTTTAAATCTTTTTTATCTCATGCACCCTTAAACCTATAGTTAAGCTTCCATAGAACACTTAAATTATGTTGCTGAAAAAAAAAGTTAAAAATACACTTACTGTGCTTTGAACTTCTTTTGAAAATAATTTCATGAATCATTTTTTAAAAGTTTTGCAGCACACCTAAAATCCTTTCATGGTACACCAGTGTGCCACAGCACACTGGTTGAAAATCACTGATCTAGACTGAGCCTCCTTCTATTGAGGATACCTGGCCACTGCATGGTGCTGGTGGCCAAACCCCTACTCTGCGCCTCCTTTGGGGCCTCGTCAGGCACCTTACAAACACAATGACCCCATTTCAATGAGGGTTTTCCTGTTGCTCCCACCCTGTTTGGCTTTTTCCCCTCCCTGCCCTCTCTCTTCCCCCACTACCTTAGTTCCTCCTTGTACTTCCCTCATAAATCCTTCTTCGCACATGTGTTATTATGTCAGGGTATGCTTCCATGGAATCCATCAAAAAATCTTCCCTTCTGACCAAGAGAAAGGACAATACACAGGGGACAAACAGTACCAGAGAAAGTCATGGCCCTTTGAATTCTTCTCATGTCTACCACGACTCTCCATTCATTCATGTGCTCCATGAATGGTTTAATTTAATGTCTCTCCTGCTGACATTAAATTCAACCACTTAGAATAAAAGTGTTGAAAAATTAAATAAAAAGCTTTCATTTATTGGAATGTTTATATGAATAAATTTTTTTTGGAAAGGAAAGGGCATTTTAATGTACTTATAGATAATTAGCTCTAAGAGGACACTCAAGAGTTTCAAAGTCATGATTTTGGCAAAAAAAATCTGAAACACACAAAATGAGAATCAAAATTGTAATTTTCTAGAGTAGATAATTGCGTGAGAGAGTGTTGGGAGGAGAGAGTCACTCTCTCGCAGACAACTTCGAAGAATCCTATGCCACACTGACTAAGCATTTTTATGAAAAAAATCCAACTTTTTCAGGTGAACTTTTCAGTAATCAGGAAACTTTTCTTTTTTAACTTAAGAGGTTTATACTTAGGCAACTTGGGAATAATATTCCATATCGAGCCTCTTTGTGACCATAATCAAGTTGGAATTGACTCGGGGAACTGTGAGAAAAAGAGAGGAAGGCAGCCCCTCACACTGCCTCTGAGGAGGGGGCCAAGCAGCTTCCTCTGCCTCCTTTATCAGCCAGGGGGCCTGGGTTGGGTTCTGCAGAAGCAAAACCTGAGGCAGGGACTCTTGGGCATGTGATGTAGTGAGGAAGTGCTCTCAGGTGAAGCTTGTAGGAACGTGAGGAAATAGTGTGAGGTAGATGAAAAAGCCAGGTTAAAAATGTGGGTTCAGCTGAAATCTAGACTTTACCATCCCTTGGTGAGCTCTGGGGTTGTCCTAGCCAGAGCAAGGGGGACTGGGCTCTTGCAAACTCAGTAGCAATCATTCACTGGCCGCAGGCCACCTGGTGGAGGTGAGCGGGGTGGGAGGTATAGCCATCCAGTTTCTCTGGGCACAGCAACTTCAGCCAAGGAAAGATTTTCTCTGGAAAAGGGGGCAACTGTTAGTTGCCAAGCCAACACCCATGGTGCTAGGGCTGGCGCACAAGCCTAGAAGAGGGCTGGGGATGTGTACCATGAGCATTTGCTTATACCAGCTTACCCCAAAACTTTGATGTCCCAGAGGAAATGCCACAGCAAGGTGACTTGCTAAGCTGGCCCAAGTGCTCCTCCATATGCAGTAGTTTTCCAGTAATTTTCTAAAGAAGGAAACCTAATCTTCAAATCATTTCATTCTATAATTATCCAATGCTGGCGCCTGACTGAAACCAAATGATTTTTTTCTCTTTTGCAACTTAATGTTCTGGCCCTTATTAAAAGATGTGTATCTCATCCTCTCCAAACTTCCCATCCTCCCCCCAAAAACTCATCCTGGCTGCTGCTTTGCCTGGGGAGGATGGAATCTTGTTTCGAAGAAGCCCAATGTGGTGGATTACTGAAATCTGTTGTTGCCCCACTCAGCCAAGGGACTAAGTCCCTGAACATAGAGATGAGCAGTCCCGTCAGAGTTTTGCCATGTTGGTACTGACGAGATTTAGCTTTCTCTGAGGAGAAGGGCTTTCCTGCATTGGGGGATTTCTAGTAAGTATCAGAAGTCATAAAGCCTGGTCCTGCAGAAGACTTAGTCCCCAGAGGTCAAACCAAGAAGTTGCAGTACCAGGGTCACCTCCCATGAGCCCAGGAAAGACCATGGATTTGTCTGCCGTGAGCACATGGAGGGCCTATGAAAAAAACACTGCAGGCTCGGCACCTGTGGCTCAATTGGCTAAGGTGCCAGCCACGTACACCTAAGGTGGCGGGTTCAAATCCCCAGCCCGTGCCCGCCAAACAACAATGATGGCTGCAACCAAAAAATGGCCGGGCGTTGTGGCGGGCGCCTGTGGTCCCAGCTACTTGGGAGGCGGAGGCAGGAGACTCGCTTGAGCCCAGGAGTTGGAGGTTGCTA
>CAUYQV010135582.1:0-25460 GCA_963574575.1 Galagoides demidoff
TTACGCCCATTTTTTTGAGGTTGCTGTGAGCTTTGACGACAGGTTACTCTACCTAGGGCGACATCTTTAGACTCTATATAAAAAAAAAAAACAAAAAAAAACACAGAAACAAACCAGCGCGTACTCGGGCGCCACACCACACAGCAACCTCAAACTCTTGGGCATAAGTGATTCTTTTCTGACAACTATAGCTGAGTGTCTGCTCTTGCTTAGCCTAAAGTGTTTTTAGAACCGAAACCAGAGATTATAATGTTAAGGAAGGAAGAAGTCAGAGAACAGAACCCAACACTCTGGGGACAGGCCTTCGGGCTTCCAGCTGAGACCCCAACTAGCTCTCCATATTCCTCTGTGAGAGTGTCTCTGCATATCTGTAGGCTGCAGGCAGGAACTCGATCATCAGAGAAATCTTTCCCAGAGCCATTCTCCTGGAGGAGCGCAGAGCACGTGAAACGCCACTTCTGAGCATGGGGCACTTATCTCTTCAAGCTAGGTCCTGCAGTGGTGTTAACACACTGCTGATCATCACGAGTTACCGACAACATGGATAGTTTCTGCATAAAATTACTAGTTAGCAATGTCTTAAGGCAATAGGGCCAACAAGGAGGTGACAACTATAGCTGAGTGTTTTGTTTTGTTTTTTTGAGATAGAGTCTCAAGCTGTCGCCCTAGGTAGAGTACCCTGGCGTCACAGCTCACAGCAACCTCAAACTCTTGGGTGTAAGCGATTCTTTTGCCTTAGCCTCCCAAGTATTTGGGACTACAGGTGCCTGCCACAATGCCTGGCTATTTTTTTGTTGTTGCAGTCGTCATTGTTGTTTAGCTGGCCTGGGCTGGGTTCGAACCTGACAACCTTGATGTATGTGCCCGGAGCCCTACCCACTGAGCTGCAGGAGCTGTCTATAGCTGAGTGTTTGAGGGGTCAATAGTCAACACTTTTTCAGCATGATGATGCTTTTTCAAACAGCCTAGTAAAGGGAAAGAGCACTGGACTTAGGGTCAGGACCTAGGTTTAACTCTTAGCTCCATCAGTGACAAGTATGACTGTGGGCAAGTCCACCTCTGGAATCGAATGTCGTCAGCTACAAAATGGAGATGCCTTCTACTCTACAAAGTTTTACTTGGTTGGTTTTTGTTCTGTTTGTGGACTTAAGAAGATAGCACATTTAAAAAGAACTTACAAGTTCTTGGCCCATGATAGGTACTTAACACATTTTTCCGCTATATAATCTTGAACTTCTAGGAAATGCCATGCAAGAGCTCCCCAGGTCTGAGAGAAAACCACTGAGTAAGGCCCCTGGGCTCAGAAGAAACTGCCCAAAATACTCAGCAATGATCCACAAGAAGAGTTTTCTGGGTCTAGAACAAAACAAATTCATATTTTGAATTCTGATGAAATCCAGAAGACTACTTCTGAGAGCCTACCACAGATCATAAAAACTTCTACAGCCCAAAAGACTCAAAGCTCAGAAGCCACAGGGAAAGATGTCCACACCAGTAACTGGAGTACAAGAGCAAGTTCTGCAATGGAACAGTGGAAGCGACATCGCCACAGCCGTAGACCGAAGTATTCCTGCACCTAACTTATCAGAGTGACATCTACAGGAGGGAATGTCTAAATAAAAGAGAAAGCATGCCCCACTATGAGCCAGATGGCTTGAGCTCTGACACTTGGGGAAAAAAAAAACGAGATTTCAGTGACAGGAGGGAAAAAAAAAATTTAAAAGTTTATTTTATGATAAGTATTATTTAGATTAGAAGTCCACAAAGAATTCTAAATCAAGAATAATCTATTCAGAAACTGGCTGGAATGCAACAAGGAAAAACCAACATTTCCCAATCTGCTCTTGGCATTTATTCTGTGTCCCTGTGATTTCCTTCCTTGTATGTAGTAATAGTCTGGAATACAAATGCCAGCAAACCAGCTTGCGTATCAATACACCACTATTCTGTTTTCTTTTTCTTTTTTGCTTATGTTTAACACAAAAAGGAAAGAATTGACTGGAAGAGGAACAGTAAAAAACACACCACTGTTCTGAATTTATAGCAGATAGTAATAATCAACCATGGCCTTCTTCCTCCCGTGCTCAAAACTTGGCCTTAGAATTCTTGTCCTCACAGGCTGCCATCACCAGACGACTAGAATTTACACCTTAGAGAAAACCCAACTGAAACTCTTAGTTTAAGGCCTGCATTATTCATATAGTTATAATAGGGTACTTAGCCCTTTACAAAAATAGTCAAAAGAGAAAACCATCCTGGGTGAGGTTAGTAAAGGGTAAGCAGAGCTGTCTGAATCACTTACCATTAGGGGAAAGGGAAAAAAAGAGAGAGAGAGAGAGAGAGAGAGATAAAGCTAACCAGAGAAATAACTGCAAACCCCCAAGCTTTCTATAGCAGTTGCCAAAACAGGAAATTTACTTCCATTGGTCTGATGCACAACCACAGACTCTAACAGATTATGACCAGGAAGACAGGCTGAACAACAACAACACAAAAAAACTTAGCAAAATATACATTAAAGCTTCCTTATTTTCCACTGTCAGATATGTGATGAAGACATTTTTGTTTCGCATCTTTTAAAATTCTGAATAAAAATTTTATTTTATTACCATGGTCAGACGTTGCTCATTTACCAAATAAAGTATAAAGAGCTATTTAATTTTTTAAAAAACTTTTGTAAGGCAGCATTACAAGTACATCTAAGTGCCACCAAGAGCCTCATGGTTAGAATAAAATGAAGATGCTAAAAATATTACAGAAGTACATACACTGACACAGAAAGGTACTCATGACGTAAGTTTACAACGTCATGAGTTGTAACGTGACGTGGGTTAACATTTTATAACGTAGGTTACAAAAAAGAATATGCACAATGAGCCAGTTTTTTTGTGTTTTAGAAAGTCTAAAGGAATAAAGACCAGTAGTTAATATTTCAGTATAATCTGTGGGCATGTGCAATTCTAAGTAATTTTTAGTTTCTTCCTTTTGCTTCTCTGTATTTCCTAACTACACAGCATTAAACTGATACTATTTGAGAAATTAATTTTTCCTTTTTTTTGGTTTATTGTGTTTTTTTTTTTTTTTGAGACAAGGTCTCACTCTGTCGCCCAGGAGTGCAACAATGTCATCATAGCTCACTGTAGCCTCAAACTCCTGGGCTCAAGTGACCCTCTTGTCTCAGCCTACCAAATAGCTGGGACGACAGGAATGTGCCACCATGCCTTTTTTTTTTTTTTTAATAGAAAGAGGTCTCACTCTTGCTATAACTGGTCTCATACTCTGACCTTAAGTGATCCTCCCATCTCAGCCTCCCAAAGTGCTAAGGTTATAGGAATGAACTACCACACCCAGCCTAACTTTTCTCTTTAAAAACATACTACAATTAGTAATTTGCTCTTTTAATATATGTACAGTGATCAGAAAGACATAAGGAACCAAGCACTGGGCCCTCCAGAAGCTCTGTGTTCAGATTACCTCTCTAGCCACAGCTGATTCCCCATGGCTGGGTAACTGGAAGGTCCTATCCAATAACCTGAGGACCCCTGCTATATCTTCACACCTTCCCTACTTATAACTCATAAACCTGTACTGTTAGCAAACTATCCCAGGGCATCTCAAAAATCTTAAAAGAGCATTGTGTATTAAACACGGTACTGGAAGTTCCAGCCAGCGTAATCAGGCAAGAAAAATAAACTACAGGCATTTAAATTATAAAGAAAGAAGTAAAACTATCTCTGCTGCATATGACACAACCTATTATGTGCAAAATCCTAATGAACCCACCAAAAAAACTACTGAAGCTAATAAATACAGCAGGACCTAAGCTCAACCCACAAAAATGTAAGTTATATTTCCAAATGGTAGCAATGAATCATCCAAAAAGAAAATAAAGATGACATTCCATTTATAAGAACATTAAACAGAATAAAGAATAAATTAAACCAAAGAGGTATAAGACTTTACACTAAAAAGTACAAAACACTGGTGAAGGAAATTAAGAATAAGTAAATGGAAAATGCATCCTGTGCTCACAAACAGGAAAGTTTGGAGTTTTTAATATTATAAAGATGGCAATACTCCTAAAAGTCATCTACTATTCAATGACATCTTCATCAAAATACCAATACTCTTTTTTGCAAAAACAGGAAAGCTGATAGTAAAATGCAATTGGAAATGCTAACTGAAATAGCCAAAATAACCTTAAAAAGATTAAAGTTGGAAAACTCACATCTCTCATTTTCAAAAATTAACTACAAACTACAGCAATTAAAACAATCTGGTAAATGGCGTAAGGACAGACATGCGGTGGAACAGAAATCCAGAAATGAACTCCTACATGTATGGTCAACTGATTTTTGACAAGGGTATCAACACCATGCAATGGAAAAACAAAGTCTTTTCAACAAACAGTGCTGGAGAACTGGACATCCACATTTGTGGGGCCTTCGGGATCCTTGAATACAGCATTTTGATTGAACCCCAATTTTACAGAATAAACCCTTTTAAATAAGATACCATAAGATACCCCATTACCCACTAGATTGGCCATTATCAAAAAATGACCTTGTTGGCAAGGATATGAAGAGAATAAAATCCTCATACATTGCTAGTGGGAATGTAAAATGGTGAAGCTGCTGTGGCAAACAGTCTGGCAGCTCCTCAAAAAGTTAAACATAGAATTACCAGATGACCTGGTAATTCTACTCCTAGGTAAATACCCAAAAGAATTAAAATAAGATATTTAAACAAATACTTGTACATGAATGTTCGCAGCAGCACTATTCCCAATAGTCAAAAGAGGAGAATAACCTAAACATCCATCAACTGATGAATGGACAAAATGTGGCACATTCTTACAATGGAATATTATTTTTAAAAGCCATAAAAAGGATATGAAGTACTAATATGCATACAGGGTTTCCTTTGAGGTTGACAAAAATGTCTTAGAATAAAACAGGTGTTGGTTGCACAACACTGTGGGTGTACTAGATGCCATGTTTAAGTGGTTATTAGTTAACTTTATGTTATATGAATCATACATCAATTTAAAAAAATACGAAAAAAGGGCGGCACCTGTGGCTCAAAGGAGTAGGGCACTAGCCCCATATACCAGAGGTGATGGGTTCAAACCCGGCCCCAGCCAAAACCTGCCCCCCCCCAAAAAAAAAGAGAGAGAGCGTATGATCTAACAACCTAAGATTTTTAAAACAAATTTACTTCCTGTTTGGAAACCAGTGCAGGTTGTTAAATAGATTCAAAGCTGTTTCATTAAACAAAACAAACAAACAAAAAAATCTGTTTCATCATAGCATTTTTTATAAAGCTAATCTTCAAAACTTTGAAGTAAAGAGTAATGTTAAGAGAATGCCCTATTTCTTACCAGAAGCTTCTTTTCCATTCTGTTTTTCATAGAGGGTACCCACAGACATCAGAAAAACAATAACCAGGAATACTGGAATTCTCCACGAGCCAGCCAGGGACGCTGTAAATTATTAAGAATTAACGTTTTAGTTCATTTTTAGTGAAATAAAAACCTAATTCATGTTTTTAAATGACTCAGATTTGTAGACTGATACAACAATCCAGATATATATATTAATTACACAATTATTTCACAAGGAAAAAAATTTTTAAAAGCCATCAAACAGATGAAACTTCAATTCAGGATTTCTCAAGTAAGTTCACCCATGCTCTCAAGAGTGTCAAGCTTGTGGCAACCTGGGAACCGGCCAGTACGTGGCAGCCTGCCTGCAAGGTGCTTGTATTGCCTGAGGAATTGAGTCCATTCCAGTGCACATCTGGGGCTTAAGATCATCCCAAACTCAAACCAACTATTAGCCCCAGGGATAATCAGAATCAGGCACAGATTCTACGGTTGTGAAGTCTAACTTGATTTCCTAAAACACCACTGTGTGTGAACTCTCCCAAGAAAGGGTACAATGGCCTAAAAGAGCACAGCAAAAGCTTCAGTGTTTCCTCCTCAGTATACAGTGCAAATATGTTAATAACCAGCCAAGGAGTAGGTCCTTAACCATAAATATTTGCATTTCCCTAAGTCTATCTAAAGCCTCACGGGCATACCTGCTTGCCTTCCTCTTCTGCCTTCCCCAATCAAAATGAGTCATATGAGACAGAAGGGGATCTTGCAGATAAAATCCTTACAATTCCAACTCAGCAAAGCTAGAGTCTGACATGAGACTCTAAATCAGTGGTTCTCAGCCTTCCTAATGCCGCGACCCATGTATTAAAGGGTCACGGCATTAGGAAGGTTGAGAACCACTGCAACAGAGGCAAAATGTTTTTTAATTTTATTTTTAATGACAAGTAGCTCTAAAAACTACTTTAAATAAGCTATCTACTGCCCTGGGTTACTGAATTTTGTTTTTAAATTAGAGCTTATTGTTTCCATGGTCTTAGACTTGGAGATGAAAATCTCAACCATATACACCATGCTGGGGAAAAAAAAAATCACTTATCATCCTAGCAGCCAACTGGTTTCACATAACAGGGAACTCATTACTCCAAGAGGCTCTGACATGGATCTTCCTTATGCTGAATAGAGATCTGTCTCTCTCTGAAGCTTCTTAGTACTCTGACATCTGTCCCTCAGATTGCAGAGATTTGTTTAAACATGATTGCAGAGATCTGTCAAAGGACAGTCCTTCAAATATTAGAAATAGGCTTTCGTATTTTACATCCTGCTTACCGTCACCTCACCACCCCTACAGCACCTGTCCTCTCCTTTAATCCTAGGTAAACATCCCCTCTAGTTCTTCTAACTGGTTTTCACTCAGGATTTTGAGCATCTCTTACTACCTTTGACTACTTACCTACGCCTTCCCTAAGTATGACACTCAGAGTGACCATAGGAGTCGGCATGTGCTCTAAAGACACATTAACTTTTAAAGGACCTTTCTGAAAACAAGCATGTAATATAATTAAAAGCTGTATCTTAAAAGCATAAAACATTAAAGATTAATGAAAGATTAAAACATAACATTTTCTAAAGGCTTTAAAGAATTTCAAATGCAACATATAACACTACAAAGAATTCACTTGCGTTCACACAGTCAGCCTCTGCTGATCTTAAGCTAGACTTTTTTTTTTTATAAAAAGAAAGAACCCACCTAAATGAAAAAGCAATATAATCCAGACCGGAATTGAAACTGCTCTCAAGTAGCGTTCAGTGCTTGCATTCCACTTGAATGAAACAGTCAACACATAGCCAACTACCAACGTCCAGATCTTAAATAAATGAAATATAGACACAGCTGTAAAATTATACACATGAAAATGAAGATACAATTATACAAAATGTGCAAGCGTCTATACAGCAGGGGAGTGCTGAACACAGCAAAGACGAACATTGGTTGTGCTAAAAGGAACACTTCTAGGTTCTCGGCCCCTGTTCAGTTAAGTTTTGAAATGAATAGGCTTTTGAAATCTCAGGCAGTGATATTATTTAAACAATTGTCTAACAAAAAATACACAGCTTTAAGATATGCAGAAGTATAAAATTCATTTTATACATAAAAATACCACCGACAAAATAATGTATAAACCAGGGATTTAAATTAAGAGTCTGCACTTGGTAAATTGGCTACAGATGAGAAAAAAAGAAAGAAAAATAAATTAAGAGCCTAATCTTGTGGAATTCCAAAAGGTTTCTCTCTCAATTAATGTTTAGAAAAGAAAAAACAAGAAGGCTTTCCAAAAAAAAAAGAGGTTTAAAATTTTCTACTTCAGCCTATAAAGTATGCCTGTTACTGTGAAAGGAATTTTTTTTTTTTTTATAGCCAAGACAGCCAGCTGAAGTGTGACCCTGCTGAAATAATCTAGGTAACAGATGGTTAGAACCTAATCCAGAGTTATAATGCATCAGCTGAAGAAATGTGCCTTAAAAAAACATTGCTGGAGGAAAAACAACAAGACTTGAGAACAGAAGAACAGGCCAGGGTCCCCTTCCAGTTCTCCCCAACACTAAAGCTACATGACTTCAGAACTTAAATAGAAACACAGAAAGAAACCGGCAGAGCTTACTCAAACTCATATTTTTATAGAATATTTACAAAACTGTAAGGAATACATAATCCAGAACGAATCTGAGCACAAAGAACTTAAGACCAAGAAGGTAAATTCAAGTCTGATATAAACTTGCAAAAAAAAAGAATTAAGACAAAAGAAACTTTAAGCTATAATTCAGAGGATAAAGAAAAAAAACTGATAAGATTATTACAAAACACAGAAAAAGGCTCAGCGCCTGTGGCTCAATTGGCTAAGGCGCCAGCCACGTACACCTAAGGTGGGCGGGTTCGAATCCCCAGCCCGGGCCCGCCAAACAACAATGATGGCTGCAACCAAAAAATGGCCGGGCATTGTGGTGGGCACCTGTGGTCCCAGCTACTTGGGAGGCAGAGGCAGGAGACTCGCTTGAGCTCAGGAGTTGGAGGTTGCTATGAGCTGTGATGCCATGGCACTCTACCCAGGGGGATAGCTTGAGGCTCCGTCTCAAAAAAAAAAAAAAAAAAATACCCCAGGCTCGGCGCCTGTGACTCAAGTGGCTAAGGCGCCAGCCACGTACACCCAAGGTGGCGGGTTCGAATCCAGCCTGGGCCCGCCAAACAACAATGACGGCTGCAACCAAAAAATAGCCGGGCATTGTGGCGGGCGCCTGTGGTCCCAGCTACTTGGGAGGTGGAGGCAGGAGACTCGCTTGAGCCCTGGAGTCGGATTGCTTTGAGCTGAGATGCCACAGCACTCTACCCAGGGAGACAGCTTGAGGCTCCTGTCTCAAAAAAATAAATAAATAAATAAATACCCCAGCTCATAATGATGCATTCTGTATAACCCCTGCCACCTCTACAAAGGAAAAATGGCCAAAGAGGGCTTTGTTGAGTTGCTCAGCAAAGCAAAGACCTCCCAAATAGCTTTGCTACTCCCTAAGAGAAGCCATCCTTAAGAGGAATTAGTGACCCACATATAAGTAGCATTCGCCCCTTTCTCTCCACAGCTAGAGTTATACTCCCAAGCACAACCCAAGGAAAAGCTTGATTCTTACCTAGGATGCCTGAATTAACAAAATGTACCAAGCTGAAATACTCAAGCAGGTCATTCTGGATGGGGGTCCCAGAGATGAGCACCCGCCGACTGGTATTCAAGCTATCGAGAGCCTGGTAAGTCTGATTCTCGGAGTTCTTCAGTCTGTGTCCCTGCAAGGGAATTAATTCTCACTCTGGGTACAGTCTGACACTCCTACATGGCAGCAAGCTCTTGGATAGGCCGGAAAAGAAAAGTCATAAACATTATAGTTTCTGGGACCTTGAAAGACCTTCTTCAGTTTCTAGGCCAATGCTACATCCATAAAGCAAGGATTCCCTCTGTTTCCTTCCATCCCTTTTCCTGCCATAACCTCTACAGCCTCCAGGCCTGCCATCAGTGCTAAAGGGACTTGGCCCATGCCCCACCTCTTAGTAGAATCCATAAAACTAGTATAATGAAAGAGCCTCCCTTTGCTCCCTTCATGACTCTTACCCAATCCCTATTTTCCCTGTTCCCTACTCCCCCACACATACACCCATCCTAATTCCTTTTCTTAAGCTTTCTTTTTAAGAAAATGATAGAAGAATCTACTGCCTCTCTTCTTATTTAATTAATTTATTTTTTTGAGACAGAGTCTCAAGCTATTGCCCTGGGTAGAGTCCCATGGCGTCACAGCTCACAGCAACCTCAAATTCTTGGGCTTAAGCAATTTTCTTGCCTCAGAGTCCCAAGTAGCTGGACTATAGGCACCAGCCACAACACCCTGCTATTGTTTTTTTTTTGTTGCAGTTGTCATTGTTGTTTTAGGTGGCCCGGGCAGGGTTCAAACCCATTGAACTTGCCAGCCTCAGTGTATGTGGCCGGCACCATAACCACTGAGCTACAGGTGCCACACCATTTATTTTTTTATAGAGACAGTGTCTCGCTCTTGCTCAGGCTTGTCTCAAACTCCTGAGCTCAAGCAATCCACCCATGTCAGCCTCCCAAATGCTAGGATTATAGGTGAGCCACCTCACCCTCCCCATACTGGGGTTACTTATCTCTGCTTCTGTTCATGTGAGTACCCTCACCTAGAGTAAAAAACAGAGTTGACATTTACCAAGGCCTTATGACAGACCAGTCACTATGATAAGATCTTTCCCTCAACTACTTCATTAAATCCCTATGATAATCATGAGGCAGATATTATCTTCCATCTTAATGAGGTAGAAACAAAGGCTCAGGTGGTTAAGTAATTTGTCCAAGGTCAAATACTGATAAGTGGCAGACCCAGGGTATGAATACAGGACTCTGACTTGAGAACCTGTTCTCCTCAACACTGTACCATATGTTTTTCCACCCATACGGGCGTAGTGGCTCACACCTATCATCCTAGCACTTTGGAAGGCCAATGCAGGTGAATTGCTTGAGCTCAGGAATTCAAGACCAGCCTGAACGAGAGTGAGACTGTGTCTCTAATTAAAAATAGAAAAACTAGCTAGGTGTCATAGCAGATGCCTGTACTCCCAGCTACTCAGGAGGCTGAAGCCAGAGGATCACTGGAGCCCAAGAATGTGAGGTTGCTGTGAGTTATGATGATGCTGCAGCACTCTGTGCAGGGTGACAGAGTGAGACTCTGTCTGGAAAAAAAAGAAAAAGAATACTATCTCTCTTGGGAGTTCTAGGCACTGTGTAATTCCGCTTTTGGTAGACTGGCATCATAGGCTCTCCCTCTCACTTATCTCCTTCAAAGCAGCGTCCTCTGTCCTCATGATTCCCCAGTGACTACTACAGCTCTTGGATGGCAGTGCTCAGTGAAGAGACTGACTTTCTCCTTCCACTTAGATTGCTTGCTGAGTCAAGTACCTCATCACAGATGACCAGACCAACACTTCCTTTCTGGAGGACTCCAACATGAAGGCGGAAGGTCTCATAGGAAATGATGAGGATAGGAGAAGGCACTCTGGCTCCATGCTGGCTCATGAAGCCTTCTACAACAGAAAAGGTGCCAAGAGAACAAATCAGAATATCTTTAAATAAAACAAAAGCAATTTCACAGTTCTTTTATTTAGCCTGGAAATAACCAACTATTTCAACTATTTTCAATGAGAATTCTCTTCTACCCGTGAATTGCCCTCAGCCCTGGCCACAGGTGAGCAACACACACAAGAAAGGAAGCAGCTGGTCGGGTGGAAGAGTGCAACTGTCTGTTAAGGCTCCATACCCAGCTTTCGGTCTATCTCATCCTTAGATCCCCCATCGATGGCCAGAGGTTGGATTCTTCCACCAAGCCATTTTCCAACCTCATTGTACCAGTTCTTCACCAGGCTGGAGGGAGACACCACCACCGCCTTGTCTATTTCTGGCTTGCACTCTGGACTCTGACGCAAGAGTGTCCACATCAACGTGATGCACTGCAGTGTCTTTCCCAGGCCCATCTCATCAGCCATGATGCAGCCATGGCTGCCAGGGATGCGCCGACTGGTGACACACTCCCACAGGAACTTCACTCCCTGGGAATAACAACATTCAGTCCAGTCACCTTGGCAACTGGTGCTGCCCCAAGATGACAGTCTTTGAGGCTCAGCCCCTAGCCACATACCTTATTCCCTTCACCCTCATTTACCTCTCTCTGATGAGGCCGCAAAACCTTACTCAGAATAGGATCAACAACCACATGGACGGGGAGATCTTCCCTGAGAAAATACAGGATAAAAAAAACAAACAAACATGGCACTCAGCTATGGGTAAGTCCAGGCCCTCAGGAGGTTAGGTCCTGCTGATCCAGAGGCAACAGAGGCAGCTGTGCAAGAGAGGACCTCCTTGGCTAATAACCAAATGATAAAACCATTACAAATTCTTGCTCCAGGAGTTAGAAACTTAGGAGCGAGATGAATTCCCTGTGTCATTGCCTCAATCATGCCTCCTCCTGAGTAACCAAGGCAGGAGGCATGAGGAACCTTCCTAACTGGACATGACCATGTGTTCTTCCTAACTTCCTACACTTGGATGGTGCAGGAGTCATGACAGCTCTCTGAAATCATATGCCAATCCCCAAGAGAAATCACACTAAGCTATTTCCCTTCCCTCCCAGGAATGTACACTTACAGAGGACCAGAATTGCTCAAGAGATACCACATACTTGTCAAGCTTTAGCTGGTCATGGGCACTCAGCAGGGGAGGCTCATACAGAACCAAGGCACCTTCCTCCAGGGGGTCATGGAGGGCCCGGCGGACCCCAGCTCTTTTCAGGCCCAGTGCTCGAGAGCCCAGAGGACCTACGAACCAATAATTGTTCTGTCACCTAAGTCTCTAAGTTCAGAAGCTCCAGGAAGCCCAGCCTAATTGCCTGTCCTTCATATAACCTTTCCTGAGATCCCATATGACACTCTCTCCCCGAGAACTCCTCCAAACCTTATTTGATCACCTCTATCTGACCATTATCTCTTTCTGCTTCAGGTCACAAGTTTTCCATTTTATTTCACCCATTCAACTATAAACTTCTAGATGACCAAGTCTTGTTCATCTCAAGTCAATCCCAGAAAGGTATAAAACCCTAAAGGGGCCTTTCAAATCTGACAGCTCTTGAAAGCTGTCCTGCTCCCTCCCCAGCCCTGTTTCAGCATAATCCTGTACACTACCAAGGACAGGAAAAAATTCTATAGAATCAGGGATTTCAGCTCTCTGAAATTATATGCCAAAACTCTACTATCCCACACAGTCTGCCTTATACAGGAGATGCTACTGAACATACTTGGACTAAACCAAGCCTGGGTCCAGCAGCCACTTTAGCCCACCAGGAGCTTCCTAACCACTGGCACACCCCCACCAAGAAGATGAGGAGCAGTAGGTCTTGGCAGCCTTTACTGAGCCCAACACAGCTTTCATGCAGGCCTCAGAAGAGTCAGCTTGAACATAGTCACCACTGCACTAGCATATTCCATTTTTAGGTAAGCTCATATTTACAAAAGCAGGAGTTTTTAACTTATTCAGGCACATTTACACATGACAAATTAGAAAAATAGACAAGTCTCTATTTTACCTTGATAATTTGGAATAGGCACTTTAAAAGGCTTTGATAAAATGCTTCGAATAAATGCTTCCTAAAAAGAAAGGAGAAACAGAGATTCAGGATGATTGGAGATGTTATGGGACAATACTGTCATTATATGCTCCACATTAGGTTTTACACATCAGCTTCCATCTTTCAGGCGTATGTAAGGTTCTACAAATACCTACGGATGACAGAAGCACTTAGCTTCACTCAACCATAAGGCTCAGGGAAGGCCAGGCATGGTGGCTCACATCTGTAATCCCAGTACTTGGGAGGCCAAGGCAGGTATATTTTTTTTTTTTTTTGAGACAGAACCTCAAGCTATCCCCCTGGGTAGAGTGCCATGGCATCACAGGTCACAGCAACCTCCAACTCCTGGGCTCAAGAGAGTCTCCTGCCTCCACCTCCCAAGTACCTGGGACCACAGGCGCCCGCCACAACGCCCGGCCCTTTTTTGGTTGCAGCCATCATTGTTGTTTGGCAGGCCCGGGCTGGGGATTCGAACCCGCCACCTTAGGTGTATGTGGCTGGCGCCTTAGCCGATTGAGCCACAGGCGCCGAGCCAAGGCAGGTATATTATATGAGCGCACAGGTTTAAGACCAGCCTGAGTCAGAGCAAGACCTCATCTCTAAAAATAGCCAGGCGACTCGGTGCCTATAGCTCAGTGGCTAGGGTGCTGGTCACATGTACTGGGACTGGCAGGTTCGAACCTAGCCCAGGCCTGCTAAACAACAATGACAACTACAACAACAAGAAATAGCCAGGCATTGTGACAGGCACCTGTAGTCCCAGCTACTTGGGAGGCTGAGGCAACAGAACAGCTTAAGCACAAGAGTTAGAGGTTGCTGTGAGCTGTGACGCCACTCTACCAAGGGCAACATAATGATACTTATCTCAAAAAATAAAAAAATAGGCTCGACACCCCTAGCACAGTGGTTATGGCGCCAGCCACATACACCAAGAGTGGCAGGTTCAAACCTGGCCCAGACCAGCTAAACAACTGCAACCAAAATATAGCCAGGCATTGTGGTGGGCACCTATAGTCCCAGCTACTCAAGAGGCTGAAGCAAGAGAAGTGTCTAAGCCCAGGAGTTGGGAGTTTCCTGTGAGCTGTGACACCACGGTATTCTATCGAGGGTGATAAAGTGAGACTCTGTCTCTAAAAATAAAATAAAATAAAATAAAATAAATAAGGTTCAGGAAAGATCATGCCAATAAGGACACCTGACTCTTCTCTAAGGTATAGCACCTTAAAATGCAGTATCAGTAAAATAATAATAATTTTATCATTACTAACAACAGCACAAAAGTGGTCACAATAATGATAGCCAAGCAATGATGATAGCTTGCTTTCATGTTACCATTTAATCCTAAGAGCCATATGAGGTCTGTGTATTATTGGCATTCCCATTTTACAGATGAGCAAGCTGAGGTTCAGAGTGATTAAGTCACAGCCATTGCACATAGAATTTTCACTTTCACACTGCACTTTCCTGATTCTAGGGCCCTTACTTATAACCCCTCAGCAATGTGGCCTCTTACCCAACCTGTCTACACAAATCCATGCAGTCTGTAGCCACATCACCCTGAACACATCTAATCTCGTCTGAGTATAGCCACACAGATGAGCCCAGAGCCAGCAGCTTCCTGCCATGTAGAGCACAGAAGAGGGAAAAACAAGAGGGAGCAGGCAAGCCCATCACCAAGAAAAAGCAAGTGGAAGAAGGGAAACAAGAAGCAAAGACATGTGGGTCTAGAGAAGAGGCAGTTCTTTTTTTTTTTTTTTTTTTTGAGACAGAGCCTCAAGCTATCCCCCTGGGTAGAGTGCCATGGCATCACAGCTTACAGCAACCTCCAACTCCTGGGCTCAAGAGAGTCTCCTGCCTCCGCCTCCCAAGTAGCTGGGACCACAGGCGCCCGCCACAACGCCCGGCCATTTTTTGGTGGCAGCCATCATTGTTGTTTGGCAGGCCCGGGCTGGGGACTCGATCCTGCCACCCTAGGTGTACATGGCTGGCGCCTTAGCCGATTGCGCCACAGGCGCCGAGCTGAGCCTAAGAGTTTGATGCTGCTGTGAGCTGCGACGATGACAGCAACTAAAAGGAACTTAAAGCATTTTTATCATACAGTAGACTGCATCCATTCACTATACTTTTCTGAGTTATCCTATATGTAAGTATATTTTTTTTTTTAATTTTTTTGAGACAGAGCCTCCAGCCGTCACCCTGGGTAGAGTACCGTGCCATCACAGCTCATAGCAACCTCCAACTCCTGGGCTCAAGCGATTCTCCTGCTTCTGCCTTCCATGTAGCTGGGACTACAGGCAGGTGCCACAACGCCCAGCTATTTTTGGTGACAGCCATCATTGTTGTTTGGCAGGCCCGGGCTGGATTCCAACCCGCTAGTTCAGGTGTATGTGGCTGGTGCCTTAGCCGCTTGAACCACAGGTGCCGAGCCGTAAGTATATACTTTTAATAGTATCTGTCTTCTGTTCCTGTAAGTTTACTATTAACATATAGCACATTAAACTATTTAAAACAGGGAATTAAAACATTCTGTGGACTGGGCACAGTGGCTCACACTTGTAATCCCAGCCCTTTGGGAGGCCAAGGTGGTAGGATCTTTTGAGGCCAGGAATTCAAGACAGCCTAGCCAATACAATGAGAACTCCATCTCTATTAAAAATAGGAAAAATTAGTCAGATGTAAAGGCACATACCCATAATCCTAGCAACTCGGGAGAATGAGGTGAGAGAATTCCTTGAGCCCAGGAGTTTGAGGCTGCAGCGAGCTATAATCATGCCACTGCATTCCAGTCTGGGCAACAGAACAAGACCCTGTCTCTTAAAAAAAAAAAAAAATTTAGGCCTGGTGTGGTGACTCACTCCTATAATCCTAGCCCTCTTGGATGCCAAGATGGGTAGATCTTTGAGCTCAAAAGTTAGAGACCAGCCTGAGCAAGAGCAAAACCCTATTTCTACTAAAACAGCAAAACTAGCCAGGCATTATGGTGAGCGCCTGTAGTCCCAGCTACTTGGGAGGCTGAGGCCAGAGGATTGCTGAAGCCTAAAAGTTTGAGGTTGCTATGAGCAATGATGATACCACAATACTCTACCTAGAGCAAGAGTGAAACTCTGCCTAAAAAAAAAAAAAATTCTGTGAGCCCCTAAAGTATCCTGGGCCCCTAACTATAGCGCTTGCCCTCTCCCTCCCACCAAATGCTATTCCTCCTCCATGCTCCCCTATCTTAGTACCTGGCACAGCCATCCATCTACCTTTCCCAGTCTGAAACCTCAACTTCATCCTCAATTTTCCCTCTTCCCACATGTGTAATCAATGCAAACATTTTCCACTCATAAATCCCCCCCCCTTTTTTTTAAGAGACAGAGTCTTATTTTGTTCCCTGGGGTAGAGTGCCATGGCATCACAGCTCACAGCAACCTCCAGCTCTTGAGTTTAGGTGATTCTCTTGCCTCAGCCTCCCACGTAGCTGGGAGTATAGGCGCCCATCACAATGTCCAGCTATCTTTTGTTGCAGTTTGGCCGGGCTGGGTTTGAACCCTCCACCGTCAGTATATGGACCAGCACCCTACTCACTGAGCCACAGGCGCTGCCCAAATCCCTTTCTTTTTTTTTTTGACAGAGTTGAGTGAGACTCTGTCAACCCCAGGTAGAATGTAGTGGCACCATCATAGCTCACTACAACTTCAAGCTCCTTGGCTCAAGCAATACTCCTGCCTCAGCCTTCCAAGTAGCTATGACTACTGGTGCACACATAACACCTGGCTAATTTATTTATTTTTTTTTTTTTGGAGACCGAGTCTCACTATGTTGCCCTTGGTAGAGTGCCGTGGCATCCAGCTCACAGCAACCTCAAACTCTTGGGCTTAAGCAATTCTCTTGCCTCAGCCTCCCAAGTAGCTGGGACTATAGGCATCCGCTACAATGCCCATCTATTTTTTTTGGTTGCAGTTGTCATTGTTGTTTAGCAGGCCTGGGCTGGGCTCAAACGCACCAGCTTTGGTGTATGTGGCCAGTGTTCTACTCACTGAGCTACGGGTACCAAGCCATCATTTTTTTATTTTTAATAGAGACAGGGTCTCATTTTTGTTTAGGCTGGTCTCAAACTCCTGACCTCAAAGCAATCTTCCTGCTTCAGAATGCTAGGATTACAGGTGTGAGGCTCCATGCCCAGCCTTAAGTATCTCTCAAAACCACCTATTCCTTCCTCTCATACCCACTCTCCTAACACCCAAGTCCAGACCACAATCCTTGTTACCTTCAATAGGTTTCTCACAAGTTTCCCCAGCTCCAGTCTCCCCTCCTCCAATGGATTTTCTACACTGTTGTTACCTCCTCTTATCCCTACTTAACTTAAAACACTTCAAAAGCTCTTCAGTGTCCTTAAAAGTCCAGTCTATCAAGCATGGATTATAAAAGGCCCTCCATAGCACTCCATCTCTCACCTCTCACCACCACTTCCCAACTGATCCAGCCCATACTAAACCCTTTTCAGGACCCACATGTTCTCTTCCTGTCAGGCTTCCAAAGGTGCTATTCCCTCAATCTGAATATTTCCCATTCCCAACTAACCCCTCATATCCTTCAGGACTGAATCATGTCCCTCCAGTGCAGGGCTTTCCCAGCTTCGAGACTGTTAAACCTCCTGCTGCATACTCCCACCCCAACTCCCAACTCCACTTATGTCATATAGTTATAAGGGCCAACTTGAACAAATCCTGAATGAAAATAGTCCCAGAGGACCACACTCCATTTTGTTTTATAATAGACAAAAGTATCACTCCGTTGCCCAGGCTACAGTGCTCTGGTATCAGCCTAGTCACAGCAACCTCAAACTCCTCAGTTCAAGTGATCCTGCCTCAGACTTCCAAGTAGCTGGGATTACAGGTGCCAGCCATGACGCCTGGCTAATTTTTCTATTTTTAGTAGAAATGGGGTCTTACTCTTGTTCAGGCTAGTCTCGAACTCCTGAACTCAAGCAATCCACCCACCTCAGTATCCTAGAGTACTAGAATTACAGGCTTGAGCCACCACATCTGGCTATGTTCTATTCTGTAAAGCTCAAAAAAAAAAAAAAAAGAGAGAGAGAAAGAGAGGGTGGCACTTATGGCTCAGTGAGTAGTGAGTAGGGCGCCAACCCCATATACCAAGGGTGGCAGGTTCAAACCCAGCTCCAGCCAAACTGCAACCAAAAAAAAAAAAAAAAAAAGAGAGAGAGAAAGAAAAAAGTTTTTCTTAGTGAATTATATATATATGGTAAAACGATCATAAAAAAGCCAGAGATAGGCCAGGTGCAGTAGCTCCTGTCTGTAAACCTAGTACTTTGCGGGGCTGAGATGGGAGGATCACCTATGCCCAGAAGTTATAGGTTGTAGATGAGCTATACTGACACCTTTACACTCTTGTCTGGGCAACAGAGCAAGACTCTGTCTCAAAAAAAAAAAAAAAAAAAAAAAAGTAGGGCGCCAGCCCCCATATACTGAGCGTTCGAACCTGACCCTGGCCAAACTGCAACAGAAAAATAGCCAAACATTCTGGCAAGCACATGTAGTCCCAGCTACTTGAGAGGCTGAGGCAAGACAATCACTTAAGCCTAAAAGTTTGAAGTTGCTGTGAGCTGTGACAACATAGCACTCTACTGAGGGCGATAAAGTGAGACTCTGTCTCAAAAAAAAAGAAAGCAAGGGATGTTTATTCTGAGCCACATTTGAAAAGAAAAGAAAAAAAGTAAGAAACAATGAACACAATTCAGGATAGCAATACCTCTAGGGTTATGTGGCACTGGCAATGTTCTAATCTAGGATAGTGGGTTTACAGGTGTTTTTGTGTTTTAAAACTTACATGTTATATATATTATTTTGTATTTATCAAATAGTATACACAACTTTTTAAAAATATTTACTAAATGCACAAATTTCTTTTTTTTTTTTCCTTAGAGACAGAGTCTCACTTTATTATATCTCACTTATAGAGTACCGTGGTGTCACAGCTCACAGCAATCTCCAACTCCTGGGCTTAGGCAATTCTCCTGCCTCAGCCTCCTGAGTAGCTGGGACCACAGGCATCCGTCACAATGCCTAGCTATTTTTTTGTTGCAGTTTGACCAGGGCCGGGTTTGAACCTGCCACCCTTGGTACATGGGGCCAGTGCTCCACTCATTGAGCCACAGGCGCTGCCCTAAATGCACAAATTTCTAACCTCCATTACATATTCCCATTTTTCCTTCAAAAGTTTTCCTCAAGGCTTGGTGCCCGTAGCTCAGGGGTTAGGGCACCAGCCACATACGCCGAGGCAGGTGGATTCAAACACAGCCCAGGCCTGCTAAACAACAATGACAAAAGAAAAAACATAGCTCAGCACCTGTAGCACAGTGGTTAGGGAGCTGGCACATACACCGTGGCAGACAGGTTCAAAACTGGCCAGAGCCTGCTAAACAACAACTACAACAAAAAATAGCCAGGCATTGTGGCAGGCGCCTGTAGTCCCAGCTACTTGGAAAGCTAAGGCAAGAGAATAATGTAAGCCCAAGAGTTAGAGATTCCTATGAGCTGTGACACCATGGCACTCTGTACCAAAGGTTACATGGTGAGACTCTGTCTCAAAAAACAAAAGCTTTCCAGCAATGCCTGTGGCTCGGTGGGTAAGGCACTGGCCCCATATACCTAGGGTGGTGGGTTCAAACTCAGCCCTGGCCAAACTGCAGCAAAAAAACAGACACGTGTTGTGGGTAGTCCTGTAGGCCCAGCTACTCAGGAGGCTGAGGCAAGAGGATTGCCTAAGCCCAGGAGCTGAAGTTTGCTGTGAGCTGTGATGCCATGGAACTCTATCAAGGGTGACAAAGTGAGACTCTGTCTCTAAACAAAAAAAAAAAAAAAAAAAAGCTTTCCTCAGCACTCTAGCCTAGGTGAACAATACTGTCTTTTTGATGGAAAAAGTTTTGGTACTAGGCAGATCTGCTCCACCGACTTAAATTACTTAACCCAGGGGTCCTCAAACTTTTTAAACAGGGGGCCAGTTCACTGTCCCTCAGACCATTGGAAGACCGTACTGCGGGCCCCAGGACGAGTCAACTGCTAAGCAGGACAGGCAGTGGTGGCAAAAACACCCTGCAGACGAGATAAATGTCCTAGGCGGGCCATAGTTTGAGGACACCGGACTTAACCCATCTGAGACTCAGTTCTCTCATCTAACAAGTGACAATTAAGTGAAATAATGCATAGAACCAGAACCTGCCATGGCAACAACTGAGTTTGATTTTACTAGAGGAATAGCACAGAAGCTACAGGACTCTGGTACTCCTTAAAGCCATCCATAGTTAGAGACTGAGCTGCTTCCAACATTCTACTATGGTCTTCCCTCTCTTCTACCCTCCTTTCCTAAGGAATCTGAGCCATCTGATATCTGGTGCTCACGTAACTAGAAACAAGGCAAGAAGCCAGGCACACATCTCAGAGTAGGCGATGGTAGCTGTGGGCAGGCCCAAAGCCCCACAAATGTCCATCTGCTGGCCATGCTATAGAGCACTGAGGAAGTCTACAGGAGCAGGAATCTACACAGGCAAAACAGCTGAGCACACATATGCACACATAAGTTGCAGTTCTGACTTACATGTTGACTGTTGTCCAGACACAGTGGTCGACTGGTTAGCTGACTCAAGGGTTTCCGGAAAGGGGATAGGAAACACTCCTGGATTTGGGTCTCACTGCTGGATTTCCGTTTCTTAGAAGTCTAGGGGATAGAATCAGGAAAGCTGAAGTTCAGAAGACCATAGTAATCACCATAATGGCAATTACTATTTAAAGGGCTTATTAAGTGCCAGCACTATGCTAAATTCCTTATGTGTATTATCATGTATCCTCTTTATAGCAACTTTATGGTATAGGTTTATTATTATCCTTATTTAATAGGTGAGAAAACTGGAGCTTAAACTAGGGGGGACAATGAAAGAGGCTGAAGATCAAGTCCATCAGCAGCATGGAGTCATGGTGGTGCCAAGTTTTATTTTGTTTGCTTCAGAGACAGTCTCTCACTGTGTCACCCAGGCTGGAGTAGAGTGGTATGACACAATCATAGCTTACTGTAACCTCAAACTCCTGGGCTCAAGGGACCAATCCTCTCACCCCAGCCTCCTGAATAGCTAGCACTACACGTGTGGCTCAACTTTTTTTTCTTATGGTAGAAAAAAAAAACAACTAGGCAGCTGGAGTTTGGAAAAGTCTCCCTATGTTGCCCAAGCTGGTCTCAAGAAATCCTCCTACCTCAGCATCCCAAAGTGCTGGGATTATAGGCGCAAGCCACTGCATCCAGCCAGTGGTACAGTCTAAAAGCGCCAATAAATGATTGAGCACCCAATGCTTCCCTCCCTGAGTTTCTCAAAGGAGGAACAAGTACAGCTATCCTCAACTCCCAGGCCACTGAGGCTACTCCTCTCACTCAGTCTGTGGTGAGACTACAATCACTGAAAGCATTTTCAGGAGCAACCAGCAATTGACAGCACCCTGAATGACCCAGCTGCAGAGAATGCTGCCCGGTTCAAGTCTGAGACCCATGTAAGTGGTAAGGGGCAGCCAATGTGCCCCCTTCACAGGTAGAGGAGCCCGCTGTATACCAGCAATGCAACTACCAAGCGAGTCCCACCAAAGCACCAGGTAAGAGCCTACGTGCACCAGCTTCCCAAGTTGTTTGAAGCTGTATAAGATACACCTGAAACAGGTGGTTCACGCTCATAATCCTAGCACTCTGGGAGGTCAAGGAAGGTGAACTGCCTGAGCTCACAGGTTCAAGACCAGCCTGAGCCAGAATGAGACTTTGTCTCTAAGAATTGGCGGCGCCTGTGGCTCAAAAGTGTAGGGCACCGGTCCCATGTGTCAGAGGTAGCAGGTTCAAACCCAGCCCCAGCCAAAAACTGCCAAAAAATAAAAATAAAAAAAAATAGCCAGGGGTTAAGAAAAAGAAAAAAAGGCTTGTCGCCTGTGGCTCAAGCAGCTAAGGGGCCAGCCACATACATCTGAGCTGGCAGGTTCAAATCCAGCCCAGGCCCACCAAACAACAACAATGATGGCTACAACCAAAAAAAAAAAGCCGGGCGTTATGGCAAGCGCCTGTAGTCTCAGCTACTCCAGAGGCAGAGGCAGGAGAATCGCTTGAGCCCAAGAGATGGAGGTTGTTGTGAGCTGTGATGCCAAGGCGCTCTACCCAGGGCGACAGCTTGAGGCTCTGGTCTCCAAAAAAAAAAAAAAAAAAAAAGCCAGGGGTTGTGGCAGGTGTAGTTACTCAGGAGGCTGGGGCAAGAAAATCGCTTAAGGCTCAGCACCTGTGGCTCAAGTGGCTAGGGCGCCAGCCACATACATCTAAGGTGGCGGGTTCAAATCCAACCTGGGCCCACAAAACAATGACAGCTGCAACCAAAAAATAGCGGGGCATTGTGGCGGGTGCCTGTGGTCCCAGCTACTTGGGAGGCTGAGGCAAGAGACTCGCTTGAGCCCAGGAGTTTGAGGTTGCTGTGAACTGTGATACCAGAGACACTCTACTGAGGATGACAAAGTGAGAATCTGTCTCAAAAAAAAAAAAAAAAAAAGATACACCTGAAACAAATACTACTTGTCTTTACTCACTGCCAAAAAAGTGCCATCTAGTCCTTTCGTACCCCATCTCTTCCTTCAAAGCTCTAGTGTCCAAATACTTGCCTCTTTTGTTGTTATTGTTTTTGTTTTAGAGACAGGGTCTCGCACTGTCATCCAGGCTAGAGTATAATGGCACTATCACGGCTCACTGCAGCCTCGACCTCCTGAACTCAAGGTATCCTCTCACCTTAGCTTGCCAAGACCTGGAACTACAGCCACATACTACCATGCTTGCATATTTTTTAAAATATTTTGTAGAGACAGGAGTCTCTACATGCCTATTATCCTAACACTCTAGGAAGCCAAGGCCAGTAGACTGCTTAAGCTGGGAGTTCAAACCAGCCTAAGCAAAAGTGAGACTCTGTCTCTAATAAAAATACAAAACACTAGCCAGGCATGTTGCCACATGCCTATAGTCCCAGCTACTCAGGAGGCTGAGGCAAGAGGATCTCTTGAACCCAAGAGACTGAGGTTGCTGTGAACTATGATGATGCCATGGTACTCTACTCAGGATAACAGAGTGAAACTCAGTCTTTAAAAAAGAAAGGCCTGGCGTGGTGGCTCATGCCTGTAATCCTAGCACTCTGGGAGGCTGAAGTGGGTGGGTTGCCTGAGCTCAGGAGTTGGAGACCAATCTGAATAAGAGTGAGACCTGGTCTCTCAAAAATAGCTGGGTGTTGTAGCAGGCACCTGTAGTCCCAGCTACTTGGGAGGCTGAAGCAAAAAGATCACTTGAGCCCAAGAGTTTGAGGTTGCTGTGAGCTATGATGCCATGGCACTCTACCCAGGGTGAAAGAGTGAGACTCTGTCTCAAAAAGAAAAAAAAAACTGTACTGAACGTATGAAAGAGCCACCAGAAGTGGCTATGTACCCCAGAAACCAAGTCCAGGTCTCCTTTCTGCCCAAACAGCTGGGCATTCCCACCTTCCCTAACCCCTCCACTACTCACAACTAGCCCAGGCTTCCAGTCTTCATCATCCGAGGATCTGGCTTCTGGTTTTCTCTTGGCCAGCTGGCTGGGAGCTAAGCTCCTTCTCTGTAAGGAGAGAATGGGAACTGAGTACCTGCTGGGATTCTGTAGTCTGAACCCAATAGACACAGACACAGGGCTACTCCCAGTCTCCCCTAAGTCCATACTTACCATCCTGGGGCCAGGAGCATAAAACGTCAAGTACCCATTAGCCAAAGGTCAAAGAAAGGCAGCAGCTAAGAATCCAGGACCAGAGTCTGATGTAGAGGGAGTTACATTATTCAGAGGATGGGCTAATTAAAGAGGATGGGGATGGAGGGGATCTAGCCAGGGGCTGGGATTTGGACCCAAATTGTCAGTGTCGGTCGCCAGTTAACCTAGGAGGCAGATTAGGCCAAGAGGAGGGTCCAAGCAGAGACAAGTTTAAGTATGGGATGGGGGGGGCGGGGAGATGGAGTCCCAGACTGGGCAAAGTGGAGTCGGGAAAAATGGTCCCAGTTGGAGTGAAGAAAGAAGGTAGTTTTGTGGGGGAAGGGACAGCAATCACAGGCCAAGAGAAAGAAATTGGGGTGAAAGTCCGAGAACTGGGAAGCTGGAGTCCGGGAAGGGAGGAACTTTCGGGGTAGATGCAGATGCCAGGCCCGGACTAAGGGAAGTCGGGCAAGGATTCGGGGGGGGCGTTTAAAAACCCAAGTTAGGAGGAGAATCCCAAGAAGGGTTGAATAAAACGGCAGAAATAGGTTCAATCCCCCGCAGCAACCCCTTTACCCTCCTGGTCCCAAAGCGCGCGTTAACAGCCATCGGGACTCTCTGACCCGCCAGGCCGGGTCAATCGAACCTCCCGCCGAGCTGCCGCCGCATCACCCATTGGCTACGTTCGATGAGTTCGGCGCTCGCGCCTCCGGAAGGGGCGGGCCTAGAGCTGCGCCAATGAGGGATCTGGGCTCTAGAGCTAGAGAGGCGAATGGTGTTTCTACCTGGAGGGACTTGGTTGAAAAAGGAAGACCGGCCCGACTATGTACTAGGGAGGCTCAGCCAGATCCAACCAGACCAAGCCGGGCCTATCTGGAAGGAGCAGAATTAGTGCCTACGGATGGAAGTTCTGCTCTGGTCCCTTGTCCTTTGTTCCAGGCCTCAGAACTAGCCCCGCAGCAACAGAACGGACGATTTGCCCTGCCCTTCCCTGCAGGGGAGTTACCAACTGTCCCCACCTGTAGACTCAGAATTATTAAAGGCAGCACATTTCTTGAAGTCTGGTCGGGCTTTAAAGCTGGTCGCACCTTCCCTGTTACCGGTGTTGTAGTGGAAGGTCCCTGGTTGAAGTCAGGCCTCACGCACAGTGGGTAGGGGCGTTCAGCCCGCGAGCTCGAGCAGTGGGAGCCCTCAAAAGTACTTGACTTTCTTGGTCTGGGTTGTCTTGAAAGTAGGTGTCTAACTTTCCTATGCCGACTAGCGTTGGTGGAAGCATGGTTCTTAGAGTCAAATGTAGTCACCTAATTTCAGTTTTTGCATATCTAAAACGACATTACATTAATGACATTACCAGGATTATTCTGGGAATTAAGTAAATTAATGTGTGTATTCAACACAGTGCTATGCACAACCTAGGTACTCACTAATAATGATAAGGGTAGGGCTCGGCGCCTGTGGCTCAATCGGCTAAGGCGCCAGCCACGTACACCTAAGGTGGCGGGTTCAAATCCCCAGCCTGGGCCCGCCAAACAACAATGATGGCTGCAACCAAAAAATGGCCGGGCGTTGTGGCGGGCGCCTG
>CAUYQV010135585.1:0-20539 GCA_963574575.1 Galagoides demidoff
TGTGATCCCAGCTACTTGGGAGGCGGAGGCAGGAGACTCGCTTGAGCCCAGGAGTTGGAGGTTGCTATGAGCTGTGATGCCATGGCACTCTACCCAGGGGGATAGCTTGAGGCTCTGTCTCAAAAAAAAAAAAAAAAAAAAAGCTTCTCATCCCAGAAGTTCCCAGAGATGGGAATTGGCTATGGAGTGACTGACCTCCAGTTGTTCAAGTGGTTTTGCTGGAGTTATTCAATTAAATGGTTTATATCACTAAGATTATTGGCTTCTGCTAGAGGAAGACAGAGAGAGTGAGAGAGAATGAAAGAGAGGGAATAAGTGAGAGAGAAACTCTTTCCATTTTCTTACTTGAAAATCTGTCCAGGACTCCTAGAAAATATTTTAGTTAATTTGTATAGATGAGGTATTCCTCATGTTATCAACTGATGCAATACTCCTAAAGAGCTCCTGTAGATGGCTAAATTATTCTTTTGCAAAGAGGTTAAATGTGAGAAATGATATCTTGGAAACAGATGACTGGCGGAAAGCCGTCAGTGACTCAACTTAGTATTCACCCTCTGCCTTGTTACAGAAAATGGTATGGGTCACAGTGTAATTTTACCCAATGTTGAAGTTAGAAACCTCCCACACCACATTCCGAAACAAATTTCAGGTAGATTTATAGCTAAGATTTACTTTTAAAATCAAACTATTTTATCAATCAATGAAGATGTAAATATTAATCATAAGGTACATGGAGGAACTTTTAAGCTTAACATGATAGAAAACGGTCCTAAAGGAAGCAGATGCTAAGAACAAAATTTTTTTTTGTATTGAAAAGCAATAAGTAAATTTTCCAGATTGAAATCAAGTACTCCCAAAAGAAAAATACTCAAAGCAATAGTGATAAAAGTTACCATGTTTGACATACACAATGCTGAATCAAAACTATAAGGAAAGCTCCGAGACTTCTATTCTTAACACTCCTGCCCCTTCCCGCCTACAACCTGGGAGATACAGGTAGAAGATGTAAGGAGAAAAACACAACAGGTTAATGAATAGATTGTGAAGTGTTTATTCTGCACAATCATAAAAAGTTTTTTTTTTTAAATAAAGATAATGAAATACAATTCTCTGCCTCTTAAGTCACTAATGACTTTTTATTTAATGAAAATACATAGGTATTGTCACAGGGGTAGTAAAATGGGCCATCTCATTCATGTCAACCTCTTTGGAATGTAATTTCCAGGGCACAACGTGATACCTAAGGATGTTGTGAGTTTTTTTCTTTCTTTCTTTTTTTTTGAGGCACAGTCTCACTATGTCACCCTTGGTAGAGTGCTGTGGCATCAGAGCTCACAGCAACCTCAAACTCTTTAGGCTTATGCATTTCTCTTGCCTCAGCCTCCCAAGGAGATGGGACTACAGGCACCCGCCACAACATCTGTCTATTTTTTGTTGTGGTTGTTGTTGTTGTAGTTGTCATTGTTGTTTTAGCAGGCCCGGGCTGGGTTCAAACCCGCCAGCCTTGGTGTATGTGGCTGGTGCCCTACCCACTGAGGTACAGCTGTCGCCCGATGTTGTGACATTTTCACCCTATAATTCCATTTAAAAAATCTGCCTTGAGAAAATACTAATCTGAGAAAAATATTAATATATAAGAGCTCATCTCAGCCTTATTTATAAAAGAAAATATGTAAACAATAGAGAAATGAAATAAATTGTGGCAAATACAGAAATTGGTATTAGACACTAAAATGGTTATAAGTTGTAACAAACTGAGGAAATACTTAATGTTAAGTTGGAAAATAGGATAAAATACAGATTGTGTGATAACAGCCACATAAAAGATGGGTTGATGCTCAGTGGTGAAGGCACTGGCCACATACACCGGGGCTGGCGGGTTTATACCCGGGCCTGCTAAACAACAAGGACAACTACAACAAAAAAATAGCTGGGTGTTGCGGTGGGTGCCTGTAGTTCCAGCTACTTGCAAGGCTAAGGCAAGAGAATCGCTTAAGCCCAAGAGTTTGAGGTTGCTATGAGCTGTGATGTCACAGCACTCTACCCAGGGCGACATAGTGAGAGTCTGCCTAAAATAAAAAGATGGGTTGAAAAACGCATAGAGGGAAATACAAACAAAAGTGCAGTCAATTGTAGTTTAGGGATGTAAGATTATGGTTGATATTTTTCTCTCATATTTTCTGATTTTCCAAATGTTCTAGGATGGTCTTTGTTATGGGCTGAATTGTGTCCCACTCCAAATTTACGTGTTGAAGTCCTAACCTGCAGTACTTTGGAAGGTGACTATTTGGAGATCAGGTGGCTCGTCAGGGTGGGACTTAATCCAATATGACTTGTCTTTATAAGAAGAGGGGATTAGAACACAGATACATAAAAAGGAACGGACACGTGAAGACACAGAGAGGAGAGGGCCATCTCCACGCCAAAACCCCCAGCCATGCTGACACCCTGATCTTAGAATTCTAGACTCCAGATCTATGAGAAAATAAACTTCTGTTATGGCGGCTCTACCAAATGGACAACAATTATCATTTAGTTATCTAGTGAAAAATGGAACATTTATTATACAGAGAAAAAAATGTAATCTCCAATTAAAGGGGACCCCTTCTTTCATGAGTTTCCCCAGAACACTAAAAGAATTTGGGAAATACATAACCCTTATGCAGCCACACTATTATCTCTAGATAGCTTGTATGCGTTTTATATATTACATACTGAGTCATTAATTATAATTGAAAAGTTGAGGCTACTGAGTTCCCCACCACTGGAAACATTCTCACCATGGCTGGATCTCCACTTTGTAGAGACAGCATAACTAGACCTGATGCATGCACCGAAAGCTGCAAATTTTTCAGATTCCTTCAACTTTAAGGTTCATTAATTTCCCTGGGTAGAGTTGCTAGCTTCTGTAGTGTAAAATTACTTCCCCAAGTAATCTGGTTTTGCTGAATTTCTGATTCAAGGTAGAATGCTTTTGTTCTATTTTTATTCAATTCTGAGGAAAATCATTTCAAGTTTTAGGGCCTCTTGATTCATCACATTACCCATAAAGATGACTTCAAATGTTATCTTTATTTTCCTAAAAACCTTAAGGTTGGCTAAACGCAAAGTGTTTAAATAAGAACAAAACAAACAAACAAGTTTAACACTTGAAGCAATTGTGTGCCCATGTAAAAGGAGGAACTACACTGATTTACTTACAAATTTAAATAAATGAAAGTTGTTTCTAAAGTTAATATTAACTTTGCTGACTCTGTTATTTTTAAGGAATAACGTACTTTATCTATAAGGTAGTCTTGTTTTAGAATTTTTTTAAAGTTATATTTTTTATAGAAACTGTATCATTAAGAAGTTTTAAAAGCATGAAACTTTCTTGTCTACTTTGCAACCCAGAATTAGCATTTTTCATAGTCAACAGAAGGAAACATTTTTCTAACTGCTGGGTTTGAGGTTTTGAACTATAGACATGAACCCAATGTGTGTTACTAAGATCACTGAGGTCTCCTTATGGAAACATTCTGCTTATTGGAGCAAATGCCCAGCTATCCTGAGTTTGAATCAGTCCCAATGCCAATGTAAAGCACATCTCTATTTTCCTCCAGGGTCTTACCCTGTTTTCAACTTAAGTCTACCTCTGCGGGTATTCTCTGAAATGCTCCACCCAGCGTTTCCGGCTTCACAGGCATTTCATTCTTCAAGAATTATCCCCAAGTCCTTAATTGTTTTAATGGATCCAAAGTTCTGAGAATCAACCCCACATCATTAGACCATGATGATGAAGAGAAAGAAATATTCAGCTTACTTTTCCGGCAGTGCCCATCCTCTCTTTCTCTTGGTTCTGTATTTCTGTAATCAGGGACTCTTTCTGACTGATACTCAGTTCCTTCTGCTGTTAATAACAGCATATTGTGCTTTCATATAAATACTCTGCCTCAAAAGTTCTGCCTTCAGCAATATGACTCATAGCTTTCAAAACCTTTCAATGGTCCACAAGCCCCACCCTTGGCAGACCAAGCTGTGAAAAGAAATACAGTAACTATTATGAACAGATCAAGAATAGTGCTCTAACAAGGACCAGGATACTCAAACCTATGGAAAAGGGATGCAAGTATTTCTATCAATCTTATTTTGGAGGATATAAAAACAGGTTAGATTAATTCAGGTCAATATAATTCATAAAAAGTGTTTTGTATGCTGCTTAAGTGAAAACTGCTTTTCTGGGCACAGCTAATTTTAGAGATGTGTGTGTACATTTGTGATGTAGTTTTTGGAAAACATACAATTAAATATAAATGGCAATAGGGCCAAAGAAATGTAAAGAAGTCGGACTAGGTTTGGCAAGAGAAGTTGGGGGTATATAAAATACAAATATGGTATCTTAGAGTAGTTTTGGTTTGAATTTCTGTGATGATTAATGATGATGAGCAGATCTATGTCTGAATGACTTAATTTAAAAAAAGAGCTTAAAAAAATAAAACCTTTAGTTTGAAATTCAAGCTAAAAAGTACAAATATGGATGACTGTTTATAGTTCTACTTAACTTTTATAAAAAGTAAGTAGAACTTGTACCTACATATAGAGAAATTGTCATCTGACCTCAAATCACATCATCCACAGAGCTGTCTCATGGTTGTATAGTTTGCATATAACACAAAGATACTCAGTACACAGGCTGAAGGGGAATTGAAATCCAGCCTGCATATTAGCTCTTAAATTCCAGAGAAGATGCAATGACACTAGAATATCCTGGATATGCTAACTCTTAGATTTTTTTTTTCAAGACAGAGAATCACTTTCACCTAGGC
Organism: Galagoides demidoff; assembly: GCA_963574575.1. NCBI lineage: Eukaryota > Metazoa > Chordata > Mammalia > Primates > Galagidae > Galagoides > Galagoides demidoff. The sequence goes on from CAUYQV010135585.1 coordinate 4,806, forward strand.
TAGTGTCATGGCTTCAGCCTTACTCACAGAAACCTCAAAGTCCTGAGCTCAAGTGATTCTCTTGCCTCAGCCTCCAAGTAGCTGGGATTTTAGGCACCCACCACAATGCCAGCTAGTTTTTCTATTTTTAGTAGAAATGAGGTCTTGTTTTGCTCAGGCTGGTCTCAAACTCCTGACCTCAAGCAGCCCAGGTGCCTCACCCTCCCAGAGTGCTAGGGTTATAGGTGTGAGCCACCATGCCTAGTCTGGATCTACTAACTCTTAACAGGAGAATGCCCAAGATAGATTTTATTTTTGACCATGGTTAGTGAGTATACTGGCAACTCAATCTACACAAAGGAGATCTTACTCTTGTGGAGTGATCCAGTGAGACAGGTTATCAACCAAAGCTATTCAGACTATGAAATCTAGAACCTGGACTCTTACCAACCCAGAGAAGAAATTTGCAAAAAATTATTTTTTAGATAACATACAGAAATAAAACTATTTTTTAAAAAAATAAGTATAAGCATTAGCACAAATCTCTCTCTCAATGTAATATAGTAAGTGCTAGGTCTAATTTAAAATATATTTATATGTAATTCAGAATTAGAATTAGTTACTTTAATTCATTAGCCAAATTAAACCCACCAGGTAAAAGCAATGTCAATTGATTGGGCTTGTGAGTAAGCACCATGGTTTCAACAGTAAACACTAAAGAAATCCAGCATGTTTTGTGCGCATGATCAGACAAAGGTAAGCAGGTATGCACCAGGAGAGTTATTCTGCGTCTCAGTTTCCAAATCAAAGAAATTAAACTTTATCTCAGGAATAAAAACTTGTTTACTTGTGAACAAAGGCAAAAGGGTACCACCTGGGAGGGAACTATGTGCCATTATGGCTGGTTCCAGCACAAATGACAACAGAGCCAATTGACAGTCTCTCTCAAGGGCTTGGCAAAACATCATAGTGTATTAATTGAAGAAACAAAACTTTACAAAAAATAGCCTATCAAGTGAGGTTTAATATCTAAATAAGTCTTAATGTGTTCTAATCCATTGTCCACAAGAATTCATTAGATGATGAAATTCAAAAGCCGAAATGTAGAAGGTACCCAAAAATTTGGCCTAAAAAAGTCGTGGTCATGTTGGATATATAGTGGGTAAGTCTTAAATTTAGGTTTAGAGAATTGTCCAGAGGAATCTTTCTTATAAACACCAGGCTTCTATGAAATTCTAACATTGAAACTTTCAGGGTAATCAATCTCCTGATTACCATGGGCCTTCACAGTTTATAAGAGCTTTTCTGTACTCCAAAATTTACAAGAGCCTTTAATGCTTACCTCAAAGTACCCTTGCATCTCTAACTTATTTAGGTCAGAATACAGAGGATCTTAGAATACCTTTGAGAATTGTGTCACATAAATGTGGGCTTTGGAACCAGATTCACTTGATTCAGGGCCAGGAGCCTTGCTTGAATATGTATCACCTCAGCTTCCACATTCATAAAATGGGACTAATAATGACAACATTGCATGGGTATCCTGAAGATTAACAGTGAGGGTCATATCATAAAGCTCTTAGTACACTGCTTGATTAATAATCAGTAGCAAATGTCATCATCATTAACTTGACCCCAGTAAGTTTCTTGTATTATTATTCTTATCAATATTATATAGTTTGGTTGCTTGATTTTTAAAAATATTTAAAATGTAGCCACTTGAAACAATATGTTCTGAAGTCCAAGCTCAGTAAAAACTGTCTTGCAAAAGTCAAAAACTATAAAAGGACACAAAGAATGTTGTGATACACATAAAATGATAAAGAAGTCAATTGAGCAACAGGATATAACAATTCCAAATATCCACGCATCCCACACTGCAGCACCCCAAATTACCAAATGGACCTAATAGATACTACAGAATGTTTCATCCAACAGCAGCAGAGTACATGCTCTTCCCTTCATGTCATGGACCTTCTCAAGGACAGACCATATATTAGATCACAAAATAAGCCTTGACAAATTCAAAAAATTAAAATCATACCAAGTATTTTCTCTGACCACAATGGAATAAAACTAGAAATCAATTATAAGAGGACACTAGAAATTAAACAATATGCTCCTGAATGACCTCTGAAGGATCAAGGAAGGGATTAAGGAGGAAATGACGAAGTTTCTTAAAACAAATGAAAATGACAACATAACATATCAAAACCTATGAGATCCAGAAAAATCAATAATAAGAGGAAAGTTTATAGCCATAATTGCCAACACCAAAAAAGTAGAAAACCATCAAATAAACAACCTAGTTATACATATTGAAGAACTAGAAAAGCTAGAGCAAATCAAACCCAAAAGTAGTAGAAGAAAGAAATAATAAAAATCAAAGCAGAAATAAATGAAATCGAAACAGAAATACAAAACAAAAAGTTGGTTTCATGAAAAAATATAAACAAAATTGACATGTTTAGCCAGACTAAGAGAAAAAGAGAGAAGATACAAATAAATAAAATCAGAGGTGAAAAAGGAGACATCCCATCTGATATTGCAGAAATTCAAAGGATCATTAGAGACTACTATGAGCAAATATATGCCAATAAACTGGAAAACCTAGAAATGGATGAATTCTTAGACACATAAAACCTACCAAGATTGAATCAGGAGAAATCTAAAACCTAAATAAACCAGTAACAATTAATGAGGTAAAAGCAATAATAAAAATTCCCATCAAAGAAAAGCTCAGGACCCAATGGCTTCACTGCTGAATTCTTCTAAACCTTCAAAGAAGAATTAATATCAACCCAACTTAAACTATTCCAAAAAATTGAGGAGGGGAGAATACTCCCACACTTATGCTACAAGGCCTATATTACGTTGATATCAAAACCGCACCAATTCACACAGCAGCAATGACAACAATAAAATACTATAGGCCAATATCACTGATGAGCATAGATACAAACATCCTCAACAAAATACTAACAAACTGAATTCAACAACATATTTAAAAGATTATTCATGATGATGAAGTGGGATTTATCCCAGGGATGCAAGGGTGGTTCAACATATACAAGTCAATTAATGGCATTGCTATTAATGCAGTTCTTGCATTTCAACAGCACAAAGAACAAAACCACACAGTTATTTCAATTAATGTTGAAAAAGGATTTGAGAAAACTAAACATCCCTTTACAATAAAAATTGTAAAAAAATTGGGTACTTATTTCAACATAATAGAAGTCATTTATGTCAGACCCACAGACAGTATCACACTGAATAGGAAATAATCAAAAATCTTTCCTCTAAGATCTGGAACAAGACAAAGATCCCCTCTTTCCCCCTGGTATTCAGAATAGTATTGGAAGTTCTAATGTGAACAACCAAACAAGAGAAAGAAGCAAAGGAAATCCAAATCAGCAAAGAGGAAGTCAAATTATCCTTGTTTTCGCAAATATAATCATAGTATATCTAGAGAAATCTAAAACCTCAAAGAAAAAAACCTATTAAAACTGGTAAATAAATTCAGTAAAGTTGCGGGATACAAAATCAGTATACAAAACTCAGTAGCATTTTTATATGTCAACAGAAAACAATCGGAAAAATAAGCCAAGGAAGTAATGCATTTAAAATGCATACAAATAAAATATCTCGAAATAAACTTAACCAAAGGATTGGAACATCTCTATAATGAAAATTATAAAACACTTAGGAAAGAAATCGAGGAGGGCACAAACAAAAATGGAAAGCTATTCCATGCTCAGGGATTGAAAAAATCAGTGTTGTTAAAATGCCCATACCACCCGAAGCAGTTTGCAGATTCAATGCAATGTCCATCAAATACCAGAGATACTCTTCACACAAATAGAAAAAATAATCCTAAAATTTATATAGAACAACAAAAGACTCAGATTAGCTAAAACTGTTCTCAACAAAGAAGAACAAAACTGAAGAGTCATGTTACTTGACCTCAAATTATACTTCAGAGCTGCAGTAACCAAAATAGCATGGTACTGGCATAAAAACAGACACAGTAGCCCAATGGAACAGACTAGAGAACCCGGAAGTAAGTCTAGACATCCACAGTGAATGTATCTTTTACAAAGATGCCGAGAATGTGTAGTGGGGAAAGGACAGTCTCTTCAGTAAATGGTGCTGGAAAAACTGGATATCTACATGCAGAAGAATGAAATTAGACCCTTATCTATCACTGTATACAAAAATCAAAATGGATTAAAGGCCTAAATCTATGACCTAAAACTATGAAACTACTAAAAGAAAATATTGGAGAAATGTTTCAGGAAATTGGTCAGGGCAAGGATGTCTTAAGTAATTTAAAAGCAAAATTAGACAAATGGGATCACATCAAGCTGAACAGCTTCTGCATAACAAAGGCAACAATCAATCAAGAGAAAACAACCCATGGAATGACAGAAAATATTTGCAAACTACCCATGTGACAAGGGACTAATAACTTGAATATTTAAGGAGCTCTAACAACTCAACAGGAATAAATAGAACAATCTGATTAAAAAGTGGGCAAAGAATTTGAATAGAAATTTCTCAAAAGAAGACATACAAATGACTAACAAGTATATGAGAAAACGCTCAGTATCACTAGTCATCAGAGAAATACAAATCAAAACTACAATGAGATATCATCTCACCCCAGTTAAAATGGCTTTTATTAAAAAAAATGCAATAATAAATGTTGGAGAAAATGTGAAGAAAGGGGAGCCCCCATACATTATTGGTGGGATTGTAAATTAGTGCAACCACTATGGGGAATAGTATAGCAGTCCCTCAAAAAACTGAAATAGAACTATTATGGGATCCAGCAATCCCACTGCTAGGACTGTATCCAAAGGAGGGGAGATCAGTATATCAAAAAGGTACCTGCATCCCATGTTTATTCCAGCACTCTTTACAATAGCCAAGATTTGGGATCAACCTAACTGTCCATTGATAGATGAATGGATAAAGAAATTGTGATACAGCAGCTTGGTGCCTGTAGTTCAGTGCCTAGGGTGCCAGCCACATACACTGGAGCTGGGGGGTTCAAATCCAGCCTGGGCCTGCCAAACAATGGCAACTACAACCAAAAAACAGCCAGGTGTTGTGGCAGGCGCCTGTAGTCCCAGCTACTTGGGAGGCTGGGGCAAGAGAGTCACTTAAGCTTAAGAGTTGAGGTTGCTGTGAGCTGTGATGCCACAGCACTCTACCCAGGGTGACAGCTTGAGACTCTGTCTCAAAAAAAAGAATGAAAGAAATTGTGACACATATACACAATGGAATACTATATAGCCATAAAATCCTGACATTTGAAATAATATGAATAGGACCAGCACAGAATGACAAATTATGTTAGGTGAATAAGACCAGCACAGAAAGACAAATCTCACATATTATCACTCATATGTGGGAGTTAAATATTAAAAAAAAAATTGATCTTATGGAGTCAGAAAGTAGAATGAAGGTTGCCAGAGGCGGGGAAGGACAGGGAGGAAGGGAGATAAAGTAGAGTTGGTTAATGGGTAAATAATATAGTTGGATAGAATATTTGCTAACACAACAAAGTGACTAGAATAAGTTGGAATATGCTTTAAAATAACTAAAAGAGAGGAATTGAAACATTTCTAAACACAAAGAAATGATACACAGCTGAGGTCATGGCTACTCCAATTACCCTGATTTGATTTATTCACATTGTATGCCAGTAAACATCACATATACTGTGCATCTATTACGTCCCCATAATAATTAAAATTTAGAAAAAAAGTCTTGCAGAGGTTGACTGAGGTCACGGAAGCCTTCAGAATTTCCTCAGCATATGGATAATAAAGCTCCTCCTGGACCTGGAAGTGCCACCAGAAATTAAGGTGGAACCAAACAGGCAAAATATGATGGGTACATGGGTTGACAGGCCGTTGGTTTGCCCAGGATTGAAGGAGTTCCCGGGATGCAGGCTTTTTAGTGCCAAAAGTAGGAGCTCCCAGGCACATGGACACCAGCCAGCTACCCCATCCACACTCTGAGCTGCCTCAGAGCCTGTGAGTTTGGATGGCGTACAGGGTCATGCTAGCTTCGGGTGATCATCCCTGCTCTCTCTTAGCCCTGCTCCTTTGCTCTTCTGTCATGGACCCTGTCATGGACTCCATGCAGAATGCTGATCACTCTTCTCAGGATGACTGCAGAGTCAGGAGTATCATCTCCAGGGGTGACTGGTAAGTGCTCCCGGCAAGACACTAATGCCCTGAACTTCACAAAGAGCCTCACTTCAGGAGCAAAGTGAGGTAATGTGTGAGTAAGTGCTTATTAAACTTAATAAACTGTCAAACATTCAGCAACTGAAAATTAAATAGATATCCGGAAGGGTAAGCGAGAAAGAAAAGGGTCCTTGTATGCACATGAAATGGAGCTTAGTTTATTGCTGAATCATTCTTAATAGCAGAAATAGTTATGCAATTGTACTCACTGGATGGTACACAAGGGCAAGTCACCCACAATTACAGTAAACACTGCTGACTTGGGCTCTGCTTAGGCAAACTCCAAACCTTGAGGGTGGAGTTTTATTTTGGCCTTTCTTCCTAAAATTTTCCTTCTCCAGCTACCAACTCAGGTGGTAAGTCCTAAGGTTGGATGCAAGCTGAAACTCATCCCCTCGTGCCTTTGGCTCTGCCAAGCCTTCTGAGAACCTGGCACCTGCAGCTCTGCCCTGATAGGAAAGCTTTTGCTAATCCTTTTGCAGGCACGCCTTGCCAGCTTTCAGAGCTGCCACGGAGATTGTGTTTGGCAGTTTCAGATAATTTGCTTCTGCACGCACACCCTACTCACAGAAAGAATCCAAAGCAGATTTTTTGTTGTTGCAAGGCGAGGGCTTCACATCTGCTTCACATAAACTCCATTTTACTCAGCTTACCAACTAAGTGTACTGGCTGATAAGAATTCCAATTCAAGGTCAAGGATTGTGAAAATAAAAATCCGAGTGCTTTTTATTCCATTTATTATCCCCTTTAAAAAAAAAGCACAGAAAAATCAATTTTGCCATGTATTTCACTGAGGACATGTTGAAAATGACTGTAAGGTAGCAAGGCCGAGTAGTTCTTCTTCCCGAGTAGTTCCCCTTCAAGAGGGTAAACCTTGAGCCTGTCTCTTGCAGAGGACAGCTGTGAAAATGTCACAGCAACTAAAAAGGGAGTGATGTGCCTAAGATCTGGAAGGCATCAGGCCCGACTTTGGGAAGAAGGCAGAGGTGGCTGTACGGGGCTGTTCAGTGATATATTCTCTGTAGCTATTTCCAGAGTTCCCCTCAGAACTTGTCTTGCTACAGAGTAGGGTTCTGGAATGTGAGCCCCCAAAGTGACCATAGACTAATTCATTGCAGAGGTTTGCACCATGTCCAGAGGGAACTCTCAGAAGCGCTGGGTCTGCAGCAGTGTGGCAGCTGGGGAGGCAGAGAGGAAACTCATTCACCTCCCACCAGACGTCAACTCTCAGTCTAGCTTTAACTGGCTTTATATTGGCAAGCCTTAGTTTGGGAAGAAGAGGAGGTTCCTCTGGGTTCTGGGGGTGAGGGGAGTATTGCCTTGTGTTTTCCAAAGCTTGGAAAGAGAAACATGAGTGAAACTCTTAAGACTCATTTGATTTCCGTATAAGGAAGAAAGTTTCAATCTTAAATGGGTTAACTTATGAAAGTTTTGAGGTGCTTATCCTTAAAAGGGTGGAATCATCCACGCGGAACAATGCAAATGGACCTCCTGCACAATTGGGAAGGTTAGACTAACTTTAGTATTGTCTAAGTCTATGAAACATGAGAACAGGCAATTGAAAACACAAAGCGGGAGTGAGGACAGTGCATGTCTGGGCCAAGTGTACAGAGTTCATTGTGACTCCTCTGTTCACTCCCTTGAACTGCTGTTGCTGGCTGCTGGAGAGGGGAAAGCTGAACTCGCATCAACATATCCCAGCAGGTGAACTGGAAAGTCCTTGGAGAGCTATGTCTTCAAAAATAATTGTACCACATAAGCCTTGAAATGTAAGAGTGTTTTCAAGGATGGGTGAGGAAAGCGAAAAAGAGGAAGAGGAGACACCAACAGTAATTTGTTACAGTTTTAAGTAGTATAAAATCCACAACACTCATCAACTCCTTGGCTGTTTTGTATGGTGTTATGGAGCTGGTGAAATCTCCTTTGTTGCCTGGGCTTCCAAGTACAATGGAAACGCTGCTGTCACAGTGAATCAGCTATTTCTGCTTTGCTGCTCCACCCAGGTGCTCCTTGTGGTTTATATTATCTTTAAGATGGATAAAGACTAGATCAAGGGTAATGTTGAATCACATCTCCCTGGGATTCTGTATTAATATGAGGTTACCTTGGGCCTAGAAACTTCTCACTTTTGTAAGTTCAAAAGCTTGACTGATTAGAGTCTATGTTTGAGTAGATTCTGAAGTCTTTTTTTTTTTTTGGAGACAGAGTCTCACTTTGTGACTCTTGGTAGAGTACCGTGACAGCTCACAGCAATCTCAAACTCTTGGGCTTCAGCGATTCTCTTGCCTCAGGCTTCTAAGTAGCTGGGACTACAGGTGTCCCCCACAATGCCTGGCTACTTTTTGTTCGTTTGTTTTTTGTTGTAGTTGTCATTGTTGTTTAGCAGGCCCGGGCTGAGTTCAAACCCATCATCCCTGGTGTATGTGGCCGGCGTCCTAACCACTGAACTACGGGCAACAAGCCTGAAGTCTTATTCACATCATCTATGCTCATGAAAAATTAATACACACTAGGTGCTAATTTATTAACTTATAATCTATGGCATTATACACTTTGAACATACTCTGCATAAAAAACATGGTGGCTGATATAATATTTGAAATATTTATCAACCCAAAAGACTGATCAATCAGAATGAGTCTATAGCCCAGGATAGCAGATGCCGGCTGGCTTGCCATTTCAGGACATGTTGGGTAGACGGTGGCCCAGGAAATGAGGTGAGAGTTAATATTTCAGTAATTCTAGTACCTATCAGATATGAATTTGTAATCAATTTGTGTGGGTTATTTCATTGAAAGTTCAAAAATGACCCTGTAGAGAAGGCGTCTAAGAAACAAGGGCTCAGAGATTTTAGATACCTTGCCCTTGGCCTCACAAGTAGTAAAATGTAGCGTCTGGTTTTACACACAAGTTCATGGGTACCACACTATAAAATGCACTCCGTCCTGGTAAATTCACAATGAAACAAATTTAGATCATTTGGTCAACTGATGTTGATATAAGAGCAAAGGAGTCGTCGTTTCTTAAAGGAATTAATTCTTTAACAGTTTTCCTTATGAATTCCAGGACTGTCTCCAAAAGGTAAAAGCTTTTACTTAGTTTACTTAGGTTAGACAGGCCGGGCTACAATGCCTCAGGTTTCTAGGCATTTCTTCAGGGTAATTACTTTGCTTGTAGTAGATTCAGCTGTCTGTCAATACTTGGCAGGAATGAAGCTTACATAAGAATAAGGCATTTTATTCTGGAGAAATGTTTGTCAACTTTGGCAGCACATTGGGAAAGATCTGAGAAGCTATAAAAAATACAATACCTGGCCAACTCCCATGTGCCCCCCTTTTAACTAAATACAGTTTGGCGGCCATCTCCCCAAGTGATTACAGGGTGAAACCTGTCTGGGACCAGTTTCCTCCCAACTAGCAGTGCCACTAACAGCCTGGTCTCAGCCAGCATCAATCCTGTGAGTGGTCCCTAATGAGAAAAGCTTCAATAGTGAGAGTATTTAGAAACTTCTGTAGCAACCTGGCAAATTAAGTTTATGTCTGTTAAATCTAATAATTTTTAAAATGAGCTAATATTTTGTAGCTCTTTAGTTTTTTGTTACATTGTTCTAGTAATTCATTTTTATTGTATCTTACAAACAAATCAGTCCATGGTGGTTTGGGGGAGAGTTGAAAGCGGTCTTTACCAAAGATGGCTTAAGAAACACAGCGCAGAACCACTTATTAGGATCACCTTGGTTCATCCTAAACATTGTACCTTGGGTGATTTGCCACTCTAACTTTTGTCCCTGCAAGACTGGTGCTAAATCTTTTGTCATTTTTTGTTCGTTTGTTTCGTTATCAAGGTTGAGTATGGCATCATGCTGAAGGTCAAGGTTTGGCCTTGCCTTTGCTAGTTTCCTTTCAGATAACAGCCATGCACTCCCTTCCTTCTGTAAATGTGCCTGGCAAAAAATGGAAACGAGTGAGTGTGAAATTGCATATAGCCTGTAAGTGATAAAAGCAAAGGTAGGAGGAGCTATGCCGGCCTGATAGCTGAGGTTCCTCAGCTAAACCCACTCCTGGAAGAAAGAGCCCTGGGCATTGTTGCAGAACCTGCGGTCAAGCAGCACTGTGATCTTGTTTTCTCTTTTCTGGCACGAGGAGTGAAGTTATGTGACGAAATCGAGCCTTATGACAGTTTTCTCCCAAGACAAGGCCAGGAATTATATAACCATGAGAAAGCTGGTGACTAAACTGAGGTCAGAGCTAAAATTCTGCAGGATAAGTCAAAGCTGAGAATGAGTTGGTGCTTTGTCCTGAATTATTTCAAAGCTAAAAACTTCTAATTTTAAAACTAAAAAAGGCTTAAATATCCCTAAAACGTAGTGAATTTATTTTCCTAATTAGGAATCAATGCTCCGTCTGAGATAGACTTTTGACTTTGATGTAGTCCAAGTCACTTCCATATTTGAGACCTGGTATGGGAAATCTAACTTGGAGACTCAGATTGTGGGAATTTCTAAAACATTTCAAGGCTTTCTGGAAAAAGCAGAACTGAATGTTTTATATCAAAAAACGATTGCAAGTCAGTGATACAGTGAAATTTTTACCAGTGTGTGGGAAAGAGAGTAGATGACCTCCTTCCTTCTGAAATTATGGTGTGTAATTTGCTAGAAATGACCTTAATCAATCGTGCTGTCCACATGTATTTATCTTTATAACTGCATGTTCCTTCAATTAATAGTAGCTAATGTTTATTAGCTTACTAAAGCTTTATTTTATTTGATCATAAAACTATAAAGAAGATAATATTATCAAGTCCATTTTAGAGTGAGGGACTGAGACACAATTCACCGCAGAGGGAATCTCACAGGGGAAATGACATGTAGCATGAGGGACACAGGCCTATGGGTATTTTGTGGAGTGTTTATAAAATAGTTGAACAAAGAGGGAAAAGAAGAAGAAGAGAAAAAGTTAAAAGAAAAAAAAAAAGGATATAGGAAATGAGCTGGAAGCAGACAAGTGGTCTGAGTCCTGAAGCCAATTCTAATGGGAGCCAGCCCCCAACATGACAGTCCCCAGGGCCCCACGTCCAAGGAGCAGAAGATGGCAGAGTCTTGCTCACCCGTGCCTGGTATCTCAGTGTCAAGAAAAAAGAAAGGGCTCTAGAGTACAAACTTCCAGGCACAGTCAGGCTAGTGCGAATTTAACAAACTTGGGCAAACCTTCCAAATCACTGTGTCTGTGGTTCAACCTCCTCTTTTTGGATGTGTTGATTCCTCAAAGAGCCAACTACCCTATTTTCTCCGTTGCTGTCATCACCTGGGACCCTGTAGAACCAAACTTGAAATGAGGTGCTAGAAAAGAATTAAGATTTAAGGGAAAACAGGCTTTGCATTCCAGGTATGAGACTTCAGGCTAGTGGCTTCATTTCTTGCACCCACATTTTTCTCACCTGCCAACTGGAGAAGAAGGGAGACCACATTGAACAGTGTTTAAACGTTTAATCTCTGGACTCTGACATCCATGTAAGAATATGGCTAACTCTGACAAACTACCTCATTTCTATAAGGCTTAATTTATTCATTTGTAAAATGAGGATAATACTAATGACACTTACTTCACTGAATTGTTATGAGGATTGAATGAGATACCATATGAGAAATACTAGGCATATTCCATGACAAAGTGTTATCAAGTGTTAGCTTTTATTATCATTAATAAAGATCAACGTTAAGCCTGGCACAGTGTAGCGGTCCAGTGTGTGGTAGCTACCCATAATTATTAGGCTACCATTAGGTGAGCTTTGAATAATTTATATGCACATTATTTTGTCTGAGCTGCCACTCTTAGTGAGTAGTCAAATGATGAAAGCCTAACTTTCTAGTTCTTTTCTATCTAGATAAATGAACTTGCTTAAGAAATTGAGGCTCAGAGTGTGGGTGAAATCTCAAGCAAGCTTGAATATAGCTTTGTGCTGGTAAGAAAGGAGATATCCTGGGTTGAACGGCATCCCTCCAAAATTTATGTCCCCAGAACCCTAGAATGTAATTATTGTCTTTACAAGAAGGTCAGGCAGAGACACACTGAGGAGAACAGCATGTAGCCACAGGGGCAGAGATTGGAATGAGCCATCTACAAGCCATCTACAATGCTGGTGACCAGCTGAAACCAGGAGAGAGGTATGGAACAGATTCTGCCTCAGAGATTCCAGAAGGCTCCAACCCGGATGACACTTTGGTTTGGGGCCTCTGGCCTTCCGAATCTATGAGAGAATAAGTTTCTGTTCTTCTAAGCTGCCGTGTTTGTGTGCCTTTTTTGGAAGCCCTAGGAAAGGAATAAGTGAGGGATCTCTAGCCAAAAGGAGGAGTGTTGCAGTATCTCTCCTCTCCAAGCAAAGTCAGCAAGGAGGAGAGAGGAAGGTGTGTATATGGGGGTCTCGAATGTACCCCCAACAAATGCAGGACCTCACAAAGGGGGTCACAGAAGACATCGCAAGGGCAGGTGCATGTTCTGTTCCATCAGTGGCCTACTGGGCACCTGAGAGTAGTTTTGTTTTTTTTTTAAATATGGAACACTTCCCGATTTGCATATCATCCTTGTGCAGGGGCCATGCTCATCTTCTCTGTATCGTTCCAATTTTAGTGTATGTGCTGTCAAAGTGAGCACCTGAGAGCAGTTTTATGAAGCACAGGTGGGTGGCCAGGCATGAAAGGGCAGGGAAAATAAATTACGTTAAAAGGAACAAAATATTTAGAGATTGGGCTGCCCAAGTACTGCAAGGGTGACCTGCCACACAAATTCAGGGTCTGGGTCCCCCAGGCAACGCTAACTCACATAGGCCATAAGCTAATTACCTTTTCATATTTCAAAGATAACACTGATACCTACGTCTGAACTATGTATCACATGAAAGTTAATACCATCCAGTTTTTCATTTTAATCAGGGGATAACCCATTAACAAAACACATTTTTAAAAATTATTTTTTCTTTTGTTTTTTGTTGAAATATCCAGGGGCCACCTTGCTAAGACCTCATGTATTTTAATAATTCCTGGGAAACCTATCTCATCAAACTCAAACAGATTTATTCAACAGGCAGCAAAGCAAATAAGCAGTGGGAAGGAGCCAAGTCATAGTGAGAGTGAGATTTCTGTCCAGCAGCTGGAAGAAGCGGAAGGCCTAGTCCTCCGAGGTGAAGGCTCACAGTGGGATCAATGAGGCGTGACTCAGATATAAGAAGGAAAGAGCCGAATCAAACTGGAGCCTGAGAAACTCAGCTCTCAGGACCTACTAAAAGTCACAAACATTGGAAGGGTTAAGAGGCCACATATTAACTTAAATCTTTCTTTCATTCAATAAGATTTTTTTTTTTAAATTAGTTTCTACTGGGCTGGACGTGGTGGCTCATGCCTGTAATCCCAGCACTTTGGAAGGCCAAGGTGGGTGGATTGCCTGAGCTCACAGGTTAGAGACCAGCCTGAGCCAAAGTGGGACCTTGTCTCTAAAAATAGCTGGGTGTGGTGGCAGGTACCTATAGCCCCAGCTACTCAGAGGCTGAGGCAAGGGGATTGCTTGAGCCTAAGAGTTTGAGGTTGCTGTGAACTGTGATGCCATGGCACTCTACCAAGGGTGACAAAGTTAGACTGCCTCCAAATTAAAACATAAAAAAAAGAAGAATTAGTTTCTACTAGGGGCCTAGGTATTGGGATATAGCTAGTGGGGTCAGGTGTTAAATTGATTATGAGGTAGTTTCTATTCCAAGAAGCTTAGAATATAATAGAGTCTCCATAATCTTTTGTCTCAGTAATCTTTTATTCTCAAGTAACCCCACCTTTGTTGTTCCAATGCAGCTAAAAGGGTTCTGACACTGACTCTTAGTTGCCAGTCACTCCCTCCAGTAGGGGACAGACCGGCCCATCCTGGCACTGAGGGACAATCAAAACATAACCACAGGATGACTGATCAGTGATACTTACCAAAAAGAAAGTGTTAATTGAAAGTGGGAAATGTGAAAGTTGTCAGTTGTCATATGCAGTCAAGTGTGTTAAAAAAAAACAAGCACACCTAAGAACTAGAGCTGGGGAGGCGGAGAAGGGCGGGGCCTCACGCTTGTGTGGCACATGAAAAAAACTATCACAGGACTCTGCAAAACCCACAGCCTCTCACAAAATCTGTCACAAACTTATGCAAAAAATACTTCTATGAGGACATCTGCCCAAGCAACTTCCTATCCAACCTTAGACCCGTGTTAACCTTGTTATGATCTCTGTAGCCAGGGATAATTATCTCTGCATAATTAAGTATTCCTTCTCAATTTTCCCTTTAATACCTTCTGTCTCAGCTGGGTGCAGTGGCTCATGCCTGTAATCCCAGCACTCTGGGAGGTTGAGATGGGTGGATTATTTGAGCTCAAGAGTTCAAGACCAGTCTGAGCAAGAAAGAGCATGACCTTGTCTCTACTAAAAGTAGAAAAACTAGCTGCGTGTGCTGGTGGGTAACTATAGCCCCAGCTACTTGGGAGACTGAGGTGAGAGGATTGCCCAAGCCCAAGAGTTGGAGGATGCTGTGAGCTATGACAATATGGCACTCAACCCAGGCTGACAGCGTGGACTCTGTCTCAAAAAAAAAAACAACCTTTTGTCTCCTTTTATCTCCCTCCAAATACACATAGTTTACTAGAGAGCTTGTACTCCAGTTGCAACACCCCATTCCTAAATAAAGGTCATTTTCTCTTGACAGTACTGAAATGATGATGGGGCAGTTTATGTTCCAAGAGGCGTAGAATATAATAGATTCTAAGTAACCTTTTGTCTCATTAATCTCTTGTCCCCAAATAATCCTACCTTCAAAAAAGAAGAATAAAGATAAAATATGGGCTACTCGGTGTTCAGCAAAAACATGTTCTTAACGTGTATTACCAACCCACATTCTTCTATTTTTTTGGTGAAAGTCATTTTCTTGAACATCATGTTTTAGTCTTTCAAATTGTAATGCCACTTTTGATTAAAAAGTAACATTTTTTTGTATACTAAAGCACATGTTTCTCAAATTCCTTTAAATTCCCTTAGCATTTCTGTAAGCTCAACTTCTCTTCTGGTTTTGCTCTCCTCATATTTCCTTGCCAATTTCTACCTTAGAGATGAGAGAGGTCCTGAAGGAGTGCTAGCCAATGTCATTATCACAGGGACAACTAGGCTATGGAATGGGGGCTGCTTTACACCAGATTAGTGCCAGTAAGCAAGTTTAAGGTCAATCCTCTAACAAGCTTAAGCTAGACTCGCTCTGATACTTATCAGCTGACCATGGCAAGTTACGAACTATCCAGGTCTCAGTTTAAACTTATGTAAAATGGGGATTTTTTTTTTTTTTTTTGTAGAGACAGAGTCTTACTTTTTTTGCCCTCGGTAGAGTACAGTGGAGTCGCTCCAGCAACCTCCAACTCCTGGGCTTAGGCAATCCTTCTGCCTCAGCCTCCCAAGTAGCTGGGACTACAGGCGCCCGCCACAAC
>CAUYQV010135587.1:0-72246 GCA_963574575.1 Galagoides demidoff
TTATATACTTTGGTTTATATATTGGTTTCATGATAGTACTGAGTACATTGGATACTTTTTCTTCCATTCTGGAGATACCTTACTAAGAAGAATATGTTCCAGCTCCATCCATGTAAACATAAAAGATGTAAAGTCCCCATCCTTTTTATGGCTGCATAATATTCCATGGTATACATATACCACAATTTGTCAATCCATTCATGGGTTGATGGGCACTTGGGCTGCTTCCATGACTTGGCAATTATGAATTGAGCTGCAATAAACATTCTGGTGAAGAATGAAGGAGGGAAGGAGAGGCAGAGGGGAAGGGGCAGAGGGAGTCTGGGAGGAGGGAGGCTAATTGGTGGGACCTCACCTATTGTGCACAATGCAAGGGTACATGTCAAAACTATTATGAGTAGAGTATATATGTCTTAACACAACAAATTAAGTGAGGTGAAGGCTATGTTAACCAGTTTGATGTAAGCATTCCAAATTGTATATAAAATCAGCACATTGTACCCCATAAATGCATTAATGTTCACAGTTATAATTTAATTTAAAAAAAGAATTGGTAAATTTCCCTCTAAGACCCCCCAGTGGTTAGAGGAGAATACAATGAATGGGACTCAGTGGAAAGGTCTCGTGGTAATCAAAGAACTATGGGTGAGGAATTACAGAACAGAGGTATGGCTGGAAAATGGAACTGCTTTCTTTCTCAATGCCAGTTGACTGATTTTGAATATTTTGGCAGTGGTCCCAGTCCCTATGACTCCAGATCTAGCTGATAATCCCAAATGTTCAGCCTAGCACAGGAAGGATGGTAGGTGTGGGGAGTAGAGAGGATCTGTTTAAAGCCTGTGATATAGGACTTGCTTGCTGGGACGGGACCTGTTCTTATTCACTTTAGAGTACAGGCTAATTTAGCATGTTATTTTTAATTGTTAATTCAAATCATAGTCTCTAATTCTTTCTTAAGTGGCATTAGAATGCCTCTGGTGACTTCTACATATGCAAATTCCCCACTTTAAAAAGGACTTATCCATGTCCAAATAAAGTTACCCAACCTAACTGAATCACCAGGTTCCGCCATTGTCTTAGTTTGAGCTGCTGTAACAAATATACTTTGGTCTTCCACTTTGTCACTCTTAACTAGAGATCATGGAACCTGGGGAGATTTCTCTGAAATTTATATGCCCAGAATTCACTCCAAATCTGGACAGCTAATGGGCAAATTTTTTCCTGAGGCTTACCATAATCAAGGTAATCAAGGATAGTGTGGTATTAGCATAAGGATAGATCGATTGAACAAAATAGAATCCAGAAAGACCTTTGTGTTTATGGGCCATTGATTATCAACAAAAGTGCTAGGGTTAATTTATAGAGTAAATGTCAGTGGAGGAACTGGATATCTGTATTAGGGTGTGAGGGAATTTTTTTTTTATTTCAAATTAATATGAGGGTACAAATTTTTAGGTTACATTGTTCTCACTTCCAATGTAAAGTTCAAGTTGTAGTAGAGCCCTTCACTCAGGGGGCATGCTGAACACCCTCACATTGTGCACAGTAGGTGAGATCCCTGCCAATTACCCTCCTCTTCTTTCCCTTCTCCCTTGCTAGCCTATATTTGTGATTTATCATTGGTGTGGGTGTATAATTGCTTATATATTGCTTTCATATTAGTATAGAGTACACTGGATATATATTCTTTTCCACTCTTGAGATACTTTATTAAGAATATGTTTAAATTCCATCCAGGTAAACACAAAATATGTAACGTCTCCATCTTTTCTTATGGCTGAATAGTACTCCATGGTATACATATGCCACAGTTTGTTATCCATTCATAGGTCAATAGGCATTTGGGTTGCTTCCATGGCTGGGCAATTATGAATTGAGCTGTAATAAACATTCTTTATTAGCACAAATGTCTTTGTGCTAAAGTGATTTTTGTTCTTCTGGGTAGAGACTGAGTAATGGAACTGCAGGATCAAATGAGAGGTTGACTCTTACTTCTTTAAGAATTTTCCACACTTCTTTCCATAAAGGTTGCATTAGTTTGCAATCCCACCAGCAGTGTAGAAGTGTGCCCTTCTCTCCACATCTAAGCCAGCCTCTGCAAATTTGGGACTTTGTGATGTGAGCTAATCTTTCTAGGGTTAGGTGATATCTCATAATGGTTAGATTGAAATTTAAGACATGAAGCCATGAAAATTCTAGAAGAAAGTGTGGGGGGAAATGCTTGAAAATACTGGCCTTAGAAAGGATTTTATGAGAAAGACCTTCCCCGGCAATTATAGCAATAAATGGTAGATTTTTAAAGGTTGATCTGACGTTTTCAAAACCTCCCAGAAGATTCTAATGCACAGCACTGGTTACAAACCACTGTTTTTCATCTCATGCAGAATCTTTTTCTTGGGAGACAATTTTCTGATGGGTAGTCATCAGAGACTGCTCTGGACTTCATAGTGGGTTGTATGGTAGTATTTTTATATGAATGTTTGCTGCCCCTTCATACTGGATCTCTCCCTTTCCCCCTTCCCTGGCCCTATGCCCTTATGATGGCAGGAATATCAGTGTCCTGGGTTCACCATTGCCATAATAAGTACCACAAATTGGGTGACTTAAAACAACAAAACTTTATTCTCTGACAGTCACCGTTTTGGAATCTAAAAGTATGAAATCAAGGTGTTGGCTGGGTCCATGTGCCTCTGAAACGTCTAGAAGAGGATCCTTCCTTGCCTCTTTCAGCTTCTGGCAGCTCCAGATGTTCCTTGGTTTATAGCAACGTAACTCCAATCTCTGCCTTCATCTTTGTGTGGCCTTCTTCCTTCTATGTGGGTATTTCTTCTCCTCTTCTACTAAGGACAGTAGTCAGATTGGATTGAAGGCCCACCCTACTCTACTATGACCTCATCTTAACTAATTTTATCTGCAGTGGCCCTATTTCCAGAGAAGTGGGTCATCAACCTGTAACACCTTGCTTAACCATATGGTCCTCAATTTGCTAAAGATACATCATATGTGAGACGAAGAGACATGGGCCTGGCCTTCAGAGCCATTCTTTCATGCTTTCATCTTTCTGTTCCACTGCTGTTAGACAAGCATGTTGCAGATAGGGGCTGCTTCTTTAGCCTTGAGATTCTGGAACAAAGAAGACACGGCTGATGTATATAGGACCGTAGCTTAGACTAGAGGAAGTCTATTGTTGTAGAGCTAATAGGATTTTAGAGGAATTATTACCACAGTATAGACTAGTAAAGTCTGACTAATACAATCTCCTTTGTAGGATGGCCCCAAATCTTAGACAGTTTCTTCTTGTGACAGCCTAAAGAAAACCTGGTTTATCTCTACTAGTGAAATCTCTTTTCCTACACTGTGTTCTTACTTCCAGGAAGTGGCACTGGGCTTGGAGGTTAAGAAAAAGTCAACATTTCATTTACTGTTTCAGCTAGATAATAGAACCTTAGGAACTTATATTCATTCTCCAGTGTCAGCACCGAATATTTTGGGATTCCAAATAAGATGTCAAAAGAACTCTTTCTTTCTCAGCTGCAATATGAGTTGTTTTCTAACCCCACTGTGACACAGGGTCAACTGAGGCCAGCCTTATATGCTGTCAGGAACTAGCTTTAGCTTTATTTTACCCTATACCTTTGTAACTAGTCTCATGAACTTTCTGAGGCTTGGTTAAAATACTTTTTTACACCAATGAATTTAAATGCTATATTTAAATTATATTTAACTTACATAATAGAATTTTTGCACATATGGATAGAATTGGACAAAGGATTATATATTCTGTAAATGACAGAAATATTCTGAAATGAATAGGCATAAAATAAGACTAGGCACTAATTTTGCCTGCTAAGATTTGTAGGTCTCTCTCAGGGCTGTTCAACACATGTGGATTAAGTGAGGACTTCTTTGCTTATCTGGGCTGGCAGATATCATGAAAATTATGCATGGACCTTTTCTCTTTGCTCATTGGCTTTCATTAGTGTTTGTATATTTAATGTGTGACCCAAGACAACTTTTTTTCCACTGTGGTACAGAGAAGTCAAAAGGTTGGACATCCCTGGCTGTTTTTGTGGTGGAAATAGTCATTTTCACTCACATTTGGCAAAAGGCCTTTAGTATACTCCTATCTAGCTGATTTTATTTCAGTTGAAAATACTTTTAAGTGACCAGAAGTAAAATTCTACATGGTCAAAGGGCAAAAATCCTAGTTTGGGTTTTTCAAATAGGAATAACCATAGCAGTCCTGAAGCAAGTGAGGCAGTGCTTTACAGAATCTCTTTGCAGTGCTTTCTCAGAGCTTCACCCATCTGTCTGCCCACCGAAACATCCACCATCTCTTCATTCATCCAGCTGGCATCTGCTGAATTCCAGCTGTGTGTTAGCTATTGTGAAACACTGAGAATACACAGATGGGTGAGCCAGCCGTGCTGCCACCTGCATCTTTCCTCCAACCCTACCATGAGGCTCATGATATAGTTTACAATCTTGGTGACTTTGGAGTTTTAGAAGGTGTTTGAAAGCCCAGAAGAAGCCCAGGAAGCCCCTGACGTTATCAGAACCTTGGGGGCACATCCCGAATAACCCAGAGAAGTTTAGAGACAATATAGTGGACAAGGCACAGGTTGCCACTGGCTCCATCAAACAGCGTGATTTTCTGGTCAAGGTCTGGACTTGATTTTCTAAGACATGCAAAAACATGAAGAAGAAATCACAGTTACCTTCTCCATATCACTAGAAGGTCTATTCCACTTTCCTCTGTGGCAGGCAGGGGCTTGTGCCTTCCATTAACCCTATGTGCCCTGGAGAGTCTTCTGAAATGGTACCATGTCCCAATCTCTGCTCAAGGAGTGTCAGACTTTTTCCTTTTTCTCACTCCCCTGATGCTGCTCCACATATCCTGGCACCATTGAAAGTCTGAGAATGAAATGAGAGAGAGAAAAGTGGAAGGAAAGAAGAGAAGGGAGAGAGAGACAGACAGAGGGGAGAGAGAGAGATAATGCACCATGGCTCCTATCCCTAAAGAGCTTTTAGATCAATAGAGAAGATGAAACAAAGTAACACAGTCTTTGAGGCTCATCCTTAAAGGCATATATGGGAAAGAGCAGGTCACAGAAGGGGCCATTTCCATGCCTAGTGAGGTGGTAGGGAGTAGTTAAGAAAGCCCTTA
The DNA here is from genome assembly GCA_963574575.1 of Galagoides demidoff. Taxonomy (NCBI): domain Eukaryota; kingdom Metazoa; phylum Chordata; class Mammalia; order Primates; family Galagidae; genus Galagoides; species Galagoides demidoff. Next base: position 5,168 of record CAUYQV010135587.1, read on the forward strand.
TAATCTGGCATCTTGCAAGTGGGCTTTCTTCTAGAGTTTTCTCTCATTTGAGAGGAGGCAAACACTAGATGGTGAGTCAAGCATATTTTAGTCCCAAAACTATGACCAAAAAACCATTCAACCTAAATTCATTTACTTTACTATCTGGAGGACTTAGTTGTCTCAAATAGTAAAACAAGCATGTTGAACTAGCTGATCTCCCACATTCCACTGTGTTTCATGATTAAAGACTTCACGTTTAAAATTTCTTCTGCCTCTATTTACCTCCCAGTGATCTCAAGTAGATTACGATCATGGCTTTGGAGAGAAAAAACTCATATTTGTTTGGGGTGGCACCTGAGGCTCAAAGGAGTAGGGTGTCAGCCCCATATGCCAGAGGTGATGGGTTCAAACCCAACCCCGGCCAAAAAAAAAAACCCCTCATATTTATTTAAGCTACTTTGGTTGTGCCACTTGTGTACTTTGCCCATTCTAATCAACATTTTTAGAATTATGCTTATAATCGAATTACACTACTCACACGTAAAATAAATCAGGTAAGTATTCTTTTCTGCACCATGTTATGATCAGCATTGCCATTTTATAGATGAAAAAAACTAAGAGTCAGTAAGAATAAAAGCTTGAATGACCTAACCTGGTAACTGAAATAGGTCTTAGATAAAACTGTGCTTTTTGAGTACCTGATTCCAAAGCCAGAGTTCAGGCTGGGGAAGTGGGTCTTTATCACCTCGATGACGAAAAGATGCAATTTTCCTTTCTTGAGAATTTCTTTGAAAAGCATCTAAAAGCAACAATTCTTGCAGAATAAGAGTACAACTTTTCTTTGACAAAATCTGTGGGGAAGTGATCACATCTTTCTCACCGAAGGCACTGGTCCTATTGGAAAAACAGTCTGACATCAGTTATTTCAGTCTGTAACAAGATGATAACTAGTTTAAATCTTTTGTTCCCCTTAAATAGGGAAAAATATGCTGTCTTTTGATTTCTCCCTCTGAATGGCATTGTTCTAAAACTAAAAAAGTATGCTAAATAGTTTAGCTGTTCAAAATATTTCCTAAATCTCCAGTTCCAGATTGGGACTCTATGGTACAGTTTGGAGATTTTTTTGTTGTTTCCTTCTTTTTCTGCTGAAGATAAAGAAACCAAGCAATGACTTACATCTAATTTGGGGCTTAGAGAACTTTTTCACTGCTCAAAGCATTTACCTTGAATCCAAACCCAAGATTGATGGCAGAAAAAACCTTTTTGTCCATTGATTCTAAGTCAGTTCTGGGTATGTCTTCCTCTTTCTCTCAGAAACTGTTCCAGTCCTTTCTCCCACCATTTCCTTTGAGTCTTCTCTATGTTTAGCAACTCCAGATTTTCACCTTTTCACTAGATTTCAAATTTCTTAATAAATTATTTTGATACATATTTAATATATGTCTTAATGTATTTTACATAAATACATTACGTACTATTTTTATCATGAAAATTATATATAATCTTTTACTTTTTTATTACTTCTTCCCTTTCTACAAAGTCCTCTCAGCAGGGCAGCAGCTGTGGCTCAAGGGAGTAGGGCCCCGGCCCCCTATGCCAGAGATGGTGGGTTCAAACCCAGCCCTGGTCAAAACTACAAAAAAAAAAAGTCCTCTCAGCAATACATTCATATAATCAATAGAAACAACTATATATGTATTTTCTAAAATCTTTTGTATGCATCAATGATCATAGTCTGACAAAACAATATATTAGAGTTTCTTTGATCATTTTAAAATGGAATTCTTGTTAGCATCTTGTTTTTCTGTGTTTTCTTGTCTGTGATATATCTATTAATTTGTTCATATGGTTTATATTTACAGAAATACATGTAAATATTTAACCATAAACATAGTATACTTATATTATGTTTTTGCCAGAATTAAAAAAATTCTTTATATAATTAAATATGTTTCTTTATTATTTTATAATTTCTGGGTTTGCTATCTTGGTTAAAATGGTATCCTCAACCCCTTGGTTAGATATGTAATCTCCTATATATTCTAACATTTTAAGTGTATTTTTTACAGTTGTCTTTTATCCACTGGAAGTTGTTTGTAGTATAAAGAGATACAACTTTATTACTTTTCCATATGGAAAATAAGCATCATTTATTAAAGAAACCTTTATTTTCCACTTGATTAGAATGCCTCTCATCACTCAGATCTAGAAAAAAGTAATCCTAAGCTTCATTTGGACCTAAGGAAGCATCTGAATAGCCAAAGCAATCTTAAGTAAAAAGAACAAATCAGGAGGCATCACATTAACTAACTTCAAATTATACTACAAGGCTAGAGGAATCAAAACATCTTGGTACTGGTATAAAATCTTTTTCCTATTTTTAAAATGATATTTTTGATACTTCTTAAACTTTTTTGTTAAAAACTAATACACAACCACACACATTAGCCTAAGCCCACACAGAGTCAGGATAAGTATCACTGTCTTTCATCTTCACATCTTGTCCCACTGGAAGGTCTTCAGGAAGAAAAAAAAAAAAAAGCATGGAGCTATCACCTCCTATGATAACAATGCCTTCTTCTGAAATACTTCCTGATAAACCTGCTGGAAGTTATTTTACAGTTAAGGCTCTTTTTTAAGTAGGGGTATACTCTAACATAATGCTAAGAAGTATACTATAGAAAATAACATAAATCAGTAACAGTCATTCATTATCATTATTAAGTATTATGTACTATGCATGATTATATGTGCAGTACTTTTATATGACTGGCAGTGCAGGTTTATTTACACCAGCATTACCACAAAGTGGGTTGTAATTGGTTGATTGTGAGTCATGGGCGTGCTATGATGCTGTGACCACTACCTCATCACTAGGCAAGAGGAATTCAGCTCCGTTATAATCTTATGAGACTACTATTGTATATGCTTTCTGTCATTGACCAAAATGTCATTATGAAGCGCATGGCTATTAGCAAGGAAGAAGGGTCTCAAGTCATTGAGCTAAGCTTCCACTTTAACAAATTAAAGAAAGGGGCTTTTTCCACTTTGGTCTCCCCTTCTGCCAGAGGCTCTGGTGCCTTTCCTTCCTTCTATTTCATTCTATCTAACAAATCCTATTTTATCACTGGAAAAAAAAATAAATTAGAGAAAGAAGAACAAATACCAACTCAAAGCAAGCAGAGTAAAGAAGTAAAAAGGAGGAGAAACCAATAAATTTTTAAAAAATAAAAAAAGAATAAAACAAAAACCTACTTTTAAAAATTGTCAATAAGGTTTATAAACTTCTAGCCAGTTTAATGAAGAAAATAAAGAGAAAGCCAAAATTATTGGTACCAGGAATGGAAAAAGGGATATCATAGCAGATCTCATAGACATTAAAAAACAAAATACAAAAAGAAACCCCTCACAACACTTAGGGAATAGTGTGAAAAACATTATGACCATATATTTGACAACTAAAATAAAATTGACCAGATTTGTTTAAAAACATAAGTTATTGGGTGGGGCCTGTGGCTCAAAGGAGTAGGGTGCCAGCCCCATATGCCAGAGGTGGTGGGTTCAAACCCAGCCCCAGCCAAAAACTCCAAACCCCCCCCCAAGTTATTAAAACTCAATAAAAGGAATGAAATTAAAGTCATAGTTAAAATCCTTCAACAATAAACAAATAAAAATTAACTTTAGGCCCATACGATATCAACTGGTAAAGTCTACCAAATATTTGAGGATGAAATAATATCATTTCTATGTAATATCACCCAGAAAATAGAAGTGACACTTTCTAACTCATTTACCTATTACCTTATTTCCAAACCCAAGCAAAGACAAGAAAACTGTCCTGGCCCTCATAAGCATAGATGCAAAAACCATTAAGAAAATATTAACAAATCAATTATTGCATCGCATAGAAAAAAATAACACATCATAACCAAATAGGCTTTATCTCTGGAATGCAAGGCTGGCTCATCACATTCATAGACTAAAGGGAGAAAAACATTAAATGATTATCTCAATAGATGCCAAAAAAAGCATTGAACAAAAATCAATATCCGCCCATGACATTGACTCTAATTAAACTTGAATAAAAAGAAAACTTGCATAACTTGATAAAAGATATTTACATGAACCCTGTGCAAGCCTCAGATTTACTAGTGCAAAATTGAAGCTCCCACCCAACGTCAGAAACAAGACAAAGAATGTCCTCTCTCACACTCCTATCCAATGCCAAATGTTTATACTAGTTTTATTCATAATCACTAAAACCTAAAACCAGCCCAGATGTCTTTCAACAGGTGAATTGATAAACAAATTGTGTTATTTCCATTCAATAGAATAGTATTGAACTATAAAAAGGAATGAATGTTAAGTTATCTAATAACATGGATAAATCATAAATTCATTTTTCTGAGTATAAGAAGTAAGACCTATTTGTTGAATTATCCCATTTATATGATGTTCTTGGAAAGAAAAAATTATAAGGACTACAAAAAGACTGAGCATTGTTAAAAACTGAGTGATGAGAGTGGTTGATTATAGGGACAGCACAAGGGAGCAATGGAATTGGCTTGTGTGTAACTTGGGTTATGGATACATGGATGTATGCTTTCATCAAATTCCACAGACCTGTATATCAAAAAAGAGTGAATTCTACTGTATGCAATTAAAAAAAAAAACCCAAGGTGTCCAGGAAACCTAAGATGAAATTCAGATTGTGACAAATGAATCTAACTGTATTACAAAATAAGTAACTTAGTCACACTGAAGGGGATACGACAAAAAAAAGAACTGACCTAAGCAACTTTGCAAAAGCATGTTTTCACTGAATACTCCTAAAGATAAAAGCAAAACAGCTATATACTAACAAAATACTCTAGTTAGTCAATTTGTCTCTCATTAGAATTTGGGTTAGCAATTCTGAAACTACTTTACATGTATAACAAACAAGTAAACATATCATAAATTACAAAAGGCAGGTTTTTTACCATTGAAGAAAGAATAAGCAGATTGGAAATAGTAGAATGAGCCCTCTGGTGCTGGATTGAAGTATAATATGAACTTGTGTCTTAAAATAAAGTATGTATATATGTATGCATTTGTATGAAGATGTATCTCCAGCAAAATGAAAACCTATATTCAGGGCCTTGTGTAGTGGCTTACACCTGTAATCCTAGCATTTCGGGAGGCCAAGGAGGGTGGATTGCTTGAGCTCAGGAGTTCAAAATCAGCCTGAGCAAAAGTGAGACCCCAGTTCTACTAAAAATAGAAAAAATTAGCTGATCATCCTGGAGGGCACCTGTAGTCCCAGCTACTCAGGAGGTCGAGGCAAAAGGATCCCTTGAGCCCAAGAGACTGAAGGTGCAGTGAGCTATGATGACGCTATGGCACTCTACCCAGGGTGACAGAGTGAGACTCTGTCTGGAAAGAAAGAAAGAAAGAAAAAGAAAGAAAGAAAGGAAGAGAAAATCTATTTTCAAATAAAGACCTATATATAAATGTTTATGTGGCTTTATTTATAATTACCCAAAACTGGAAATAATCCAGGGATCCTTCAACAGTTGTTTGTGTTTCTTTCTCATCTATCTATCTATCTATCTATCTATCTATCTATCTATCTATCTATCTATCTATCTATCTATCTGTCTGTCTGTCTTTATACTTTCCAGCCCTGTCAAGAAGTAGACACCTCAGGAGCAACAAGAACACTTAATGCCCAGATCCTGGTTTTTAAACAGCATTAAAGAGGTGGTTGAATCCAGGGACTGGGCATCTTGTCAAGCAAAACTTAAACACTAAAGTTAAAAAGTTTTTAAAAGTTGAGTCATGTCCAAAGGACACAGAAACCAACTTGAAGGGGTCCCCAATGAACAAAGATAGAACAATTTGAGCAAAATTATAGTTTTGGATTAAAAGTCAGAGAATAAAATAAATATCCACGATTCTATATTGATATAAATAAATGATTGAATAAATAAATAAGTGGGTGAGAAAGGAAAACTCTTCTTTACAAGAATTCCAATTAACAAACGTAAAAAGAATGAGGGAAATATAAAGTTACCATTGAGACGCTACAGCAATAATTGATGCAGGCAAGATCTTCCAGTGAATGCTAAAATTAATGACTGAGGTCTGCACAGCCTCAAAGTTACCTGTCTCCCCAATATTTATTAATTCTGAGGATAAAAGTAGTAACTTTGGAGTTAAGAAATCCATCTGACACCGCCTTAACTAACCAATCAAGGTTAATATCACCAGTCCAAAGACATATCAACATCATATACCCACTGATATGATGCACTGAGGAAGGTACATCACCTCTGTGGTCTTCTTTTCCCAAATCTACAAGTTGAATCTAATCATAAGAAAATATCAGACAAACCCAAACTGAGGGACAGTTTATAAAATACCTGCCCAGTACTCCTCAAAAGTGCCAAGGTCAAGAAAGACAAGGGGCAACAAGAAATTGTCACAGACTAGAGAATAAGAAAATCTAACAACTAAATGCTGTATCTTGGATTGGATGCCACAAACACACACATACTCTCTCATGATGTTAGTGGAAAAACTTGAAATAAGGTCTGTAATTTAGTTAATAGTATTATGCTGATGTTAATTTCTCTGTTTAAAATTTCAAAATATTGAAGGTGTGCACATGTTTTTGTTACATGGCATGAGTCAGGACTATAAATGTGCCCATCACCTGCAAAGTGTTCATTGCATCTGTTAGTTTGGTTTTTGTCCCTCCCTCCTCTTTGATTTCCATGCATTTCTGTGCCCATCTGTTAGTTCCAGTTTACTAAAGGGTATGTGTGGTGTTTGCTTTTTTATTCTTGAGATATTTAGAATAAGTATCTCTGATTTCTTCCAAATTTTTTATTTTCGATGGTTATACGATAATCATGTAGGGAAAGCTAGATGCAAGGTGTATGGGGACTCTCTATACTATGTAACTCCTCTGTAGTTTAAATATTCTCCAAGCTAAAATATTAAAAATAAAATAATTATACTTATATTTATCTAGCTAATGCCTTAGTGTATGTAGATTTATAAATGTTTATGGTTGTCAAAAATCCTACATGTATCTTTATATAACATCCTTTTATATCCCGTCCAATATAATTATGTTTTCATTTGCCTTAAATTATTTTCACCTCCCCTGTCTCCATGTGCTCTTTATCACTTTAAATGTCATAGTGTAATAATATAAACCAGACTATTAAAAACTGTAATACAAATGAAAATAAAACAAAAGACATGTGGTAGTCAGTTTTTTTAATGCAACCTAATATTATCTCCTAATAGAAAAATTCAGCTCCTTTACGTGTGGGGTAAAAACTGATGTACTTAATTTTATTCCATCCAAATTCATGTATTTCATTTGTTGAAACTCTTCATTACATTTGCTGTTTTCTCTTTTTATTTTTCATTATTAGTTTTGATGTGATCATATTACTATTTATTCTTTTCCTATATTAATTTGAAAATTCCATCACATAATTTTATACTCTTTAGACGTATCAAATACATACTTTGCTCTTGTGTTCTAGAGACATCAACTCTTTCTACCACCAATGTGCTCTCTTTCATCATTGTACTCCTCTAGCTCAATGTGATGAGAGACCTTTAAAATAAGTGTTACTTCTTTACCTCCCCTTACCAGATGAGGTCAAATTAGAGTGCCTTCACTCTTCCCCTTCAACCCCAATTCTGAGGATTTCCTGAAATAATTTAATAATATTTTATTTCAAGGATGAATCTTCTATTTTGAAAATCTTTATTTGGTAGTTATAACAGCACCATTCATGCTATTATTGCCCATTTAAATTAAGCTAAACACACCACATGGCTCCTTGTTCATTACTCTCACTTCCTCCTCCATCTTTCCTGTCTTGGTCTCTGCTCATTTGTTTGCCTGGAACTCTTCCCCAAACATTTTCTTCTGATAAATATTCAGGCAGTGTATACTCAATTCTTGCATTTATGCAAATATTTTTTCTTTCACCCTGAGAAGTAAATGATATCTTGGCTAGAAGTAGAATCCCTGGGTTATAGTTATTTTCTTTCAAGATCTAAGATATTAATGTATAATTATCTCTATCTTCAAGTCTGAACTACTCTGGTTCCTTTTCCATTGTGAGAAATTTGTTTGTTTGAAACAGTGTTTAAGATTCTCTCACTATCTTTGAAGGTCAGGACTTTTTCTAGAATTTGCCTTTTTTATCAATCCTATCTGAAATTTGAATTTCTGAATTCAGAATATAACTTACAGTCTGTCTTCAGCACAGGGATATTTTTCCCTACTATTTGTTTAAATATTCTTTTCCTATGTGTTCTTTTTTCTCCTCTTCTGGAACTTTTTTAATATTTTCATTTTAGAGCTTCTGGTTCTGTACTCTGTTTTTATTATTCTCTGTGTATTTTTTGCTGTGTGTGAAATATTCCATCTACTTGATCTTCTAGACTACTAATTTTTGTCTCATTGTGTTCATTCTCTCCCTGAATTCCTCTTACTAGTTTTAATTCATGTCTTATTTCTAGAAATTCATTTCACGTTGTAATTAAATCTCTCTAGTTGCTGTATATTTTTTATTAAGTCATATACACATAGATCATGAATGCATTTATGCATGTGTGGGGTACAATGTGTTATTTTTTAATACAATTTGACATGCTTACATCAAACTAATTAATATGGCTTTCACCTCATTTATTATTGTGTTAAGACATTTATTTGATAGATTTGACTTGTACATTTTTTTAATGCACATACAATCTGTCCCATCTAGCAGTTCTATTTTCATCTTTTGTACTTTTTGTTTGGGGTTTTTGGTTTGTTCTTTATCTGTCTAGTGGATCTACTTAAATATAATATTAGTTTGTTTACTCTTTAAAAGTCAGATCCATCAGGTCACCTCAAGTTATGACACTTTATTTATTTATTATTTCAATAGCTTTAGTGGATACAAATGGTTTTTGTTACATGGATAAACTGTATAATAGTAAAGCTAGTGAGGTCAGGGCTTTTAGTTATGGCAATTCCAAGACTGACTGGTGATGTATCATTCAGCAAGTTGTCAGTCTCTGGCTGAAATATCATGATCAAATCTTTCTTTTCTCTAGTCTGCTCAGCTGTACAAACTAGAAATACTCCCACCTCAGGGTGCTCTCAGTCATCTTTGCCCTGGATATGGGCAGGTCCTTTCAAGAATATGCACATAAGGTGATGTTGCCCTTTCTTGAGAGGATACCCCAATTTCTAAGGGTCAAAGCTCTTTTCTGATTCTCAGTTCACCATTCCATCACCAATAGTTCCCAGCCTCTTATTAGTCTAGAGAAGAATAAGTCTCTCATATGCGCTGGGAGACCTGATCCTGGTAGACATGACCCTGGTTCACACCCACTAGTTTCCATCCATCTACTGGCCCTTTATGGTTTGATGCTCAAAGGAGAAAACTTGAGCTAGGAAGAGGGGCCAATCAAAATAATTCACATTTCTGTTTCATAAACTGAACCCTACAAGCAGAAAGCCATTTCCAGCTTATTTCTGAGAAAGTTTTATGCTTGCCCCAATGGGACATCGTATTCCTGGACCAAGAAGGCCTTAATTTCTCAGAACCCATCTATTGTGGGAAGGGAGATTGATTGAACAAAAGGTTACCATTCTAGTTACTATTATTCATTATTATAAATCACTGCCCTAATTTTGGCAAATATATTTAAAATTGTTTGTCAACTTCATTCATCTGTCTACACATAATTACCAAGCACAGGAAAGTTTCAGGAACTGTCCAAGGTATTAGAGATACATTGGTGAACTGGAACCCATTGATAACTCCTGCCAGAAGCCCTGCAATAAAGCCCTTTGGAGACCCAGTCTGAGCTGTCTGGAGAGAGTCCTGTACTTAATTAGCAGTGTCTTCTAAGAACAACATATGAATGTATCAAGAAACCTCATTTTGCCTCTGGATTGGAGTAAAATATATCTTTCTTTCTATCTTGCTTTGAGCTTTTCTTTTTGTGACTTGCTGAAAGTTTTCTGCCTCTGGCACTCCTAACAAATTTTGTATCAAATTTGAGTCTACAAACTTTGTAGCTTCCTTCCCAGTGAATCCTACATGCTGTCTCATCTTCTCATCTCATAACTATAAAAGGATTTCTTTAAAGAATTTTAGACACTTTTCCTTAAAGACAGCTTCACAGAAGCTACAGGGACATAATTTTACAGCACTTTGGCAATGTCAGATTCTATAAGTGTAATTTTTAAATTAAAAAGGAGTAATTTCCTATTTTTAAGGGAGAAAGCCACATGAGTTTTGGATCATTATTGCTGTTGAACTGGAGAGTGAATATTTCCTTAAATTTTATACCCCAGGCACCTCACATGTCTCATCCTAGTCTAAGCCCTTTCTAATTGTCATTTCCTTGTATATAACTGGTCTTTCTGTTTCAGCTACATTAAAGATTCTCTTTTCTTCTTAGGTATTCTATAACTTGACTATGACAGGTATAAATATCAATTTAGTTTTATTGAATATTGTAATTCTTATTGCTCATCAAAACAGGAAAATTCTCATCTATTATTGCTTTAAATATTGCCTCTTCCCCATTAATTTAGTTCTCTTCTGGGACTCTGATTTGCCATTTATTACTTCATCTTTTTGTCTCTCTGCATTTCATTCTGGATAATTTTTCAGATTTATCTTCTAATTCATCTATTCTTTATTTAACTGTCTAATTGGCCTTTAACCGATTTGGTCTTTTTTAACCTCAGTTATTTTATTCCCCCTTTTGGAAGTTCTATTTGGTTCTTTTTAAAACCTACTTCTTTGTTTTACTTGGTCCTGTCTTTGACAGTTATAGGTTGAATTGCTTCTTTTATTTCTTTAAATATTTATGCATGTTATTTTATAATTTTGTGCCCATAATTAGAAAATTGAAGTTTGTGTGGTCTTATTTGGATATTTATGATACAGTGAGGAACCTTTCACTTATGATGCCTTGTTTTATCCCAACAAAACTTTTTTAAATTGTGAGTTTGCATATATCCACTTTAGTATGGAGAAATTATTTGAGGCTTGAATTTAAGATGTATTCTTCACAGTACCTCAGAGTATTACCAACCAGAGAGCACCTTCAATTAAATGCTTAGCTTGGGGTTTTGGCTCACAAATGTAGTATAAAAGTCTTGTCCCAAACTTATAAGAGGATTAATTAATTTATGGCTATAAATTTTTAAGTAAGATATTCTTTTCTCTTTATTTAGAGCTAAGGAATGGTCTCTTTTTTTCCCCTTTGTAGGGCAAGTTCTTCCTCCTCCGTCCCCCAATTTGTCTTTTCTCTGAGTGCCGCTCTTTGGGAAACATGGATTTAGGCAGGGTTTTCTGATTTGATTCCCTAACATGTATCCACCTTAAGTTTTATCACTGTTCTCACAATCAGCCCTGAAAACTGAAGATCTAATTAGTCTGGAGTGAGTAGATGCCAGGGAAGCCACTGGTTCATTCCTCGCTTGCCTTTCTGGAATGTTGCTTTATTAATTTTGGCCTTAAGTATTTTCCTTCTACTTGTGCCAACTTTACTTATGGATTAAACCAAGGTATGCTCTTCAGCAACTTCAAGTATTTTGAATTAAGGGATTTTTTAGGACATTTTGGTTCATTATATTTCCAGAAACAGATGTCCCTATCATTTTACTAACTTCAGTTGTTCATATTTACTCCTTGATTCGTTAATTCATAGACAATTCTCTAAAACAGATTCTAGCCCTTTAAAGGAATCAGGTTCTTTTCTGCCATACCCTTCTTTTCATTGCCCACCACTGAAATCCATCAATCCATAAATTAAAACAAATCTCAACAGAACATAACAATATCTTCCCGTAGAAATACAAATTCCTATAAAATGTCTGTGCTATAAATGGAAAAATGGATTCATCTTTGTATTTAAAATTTTTTCTCTTTCCCTGCTCTGCGTTCACGTCCATAGTGGTGAAGAGAGAGATCACATCTTTGGTAAACTGGAACAGCCAAAGATAGAATCTGAATGCTCATGTCATTTCAGCACACAACATATATTTAGTATTTATTTGCCAGATAGTTACTGAGCACCTACAAGGTGTTTTGGATGCTAAGCACCAGGGATACCACAGCAAATGAGGCAGACCCCACTACCGAGATGATGCGGGACGTGCTGCAGTATGAAGGCTAAGATATCCATGACCAGAATTGGTCCACACCTGGGCCCTGTCCTGTTTCCTCTGGCTTAGCTCCTCAGGGCTCTCTCCTTTATTTTTCCCTTTCTCTTTCCTAATATAGAACCTGGGTACTGAAAACTCTGAGAGGAACTTTAGCTCACCCCACTGCTGAAAGAGTAAATAAAATATACACAATAGGCAACAAAACTCAGCAAATCTCCCAGCTTTGCCCTATTGAAGAGAAATAGCTTCCTCCTAAAGAAAGATACATTTTAAGTTATATTCATTAAAAATTGCTGGTTGACACATTTTGTATTTTTTAGAAAGTCTGTCAAACATAATACACTGTCTAATTTAAAAGAAGTGGTCCCTTATTAGAGATATGATTTATTCTTAGATAAATCACAGATTTATGGCTCACTGGGGTGTATTTAATACTGTCAAAATATGAAAGGACACCCCAAACTATCTGCAGTGCCACAGCCACTCATTCTGAAAAGGATCTGAGGCAGTGGAGACCCCTTGGTGCTAAATGTAATCTTTGCCTGGGATAAAAGCAAAGAGAATTGCTGATCTTCATAAAAAAATCTGTCTTTACCCACCGCTTTCCTCCTCTCTTCTACCACAGAGCAGTTCATCGTCAGAAAGCTCAGAATTGAAAATTAAGGGGGGAAATGGGTAGTATTTGTGTCATTTAAAAATATCTGCAGCCAGACAGTCCTGTTTTTAAATGCTTGCTAGAGGAAAGTTCATCACTAAAACAAATATAGCTTCCTGATGGTAATGGATAAATTTGACTGGAGAAATAATGGAAAACCTATAGAGAAACAGAAAATATGTTTCCCCAATCTTACTGTTATCATCAATTGAATGAAATGTAGACCTGGCTGCCAAAAATAACTACATAAAAAACTCACGTAGCACCAATTCCCAATTCTTAGAGTCAGAATTTAGGTCCTTATTTTCACTCTGAGATTTCATCCACTTTTATCTGTACAGATTAGATGTTGATGACTTTCAGAATGACTTCGAGCCTGACCTCTCACCTTTACAGAATATCCCCCATTTTAAGATCTCTTAATACGTTCCACTTGGACACCCAATAGTCACACCTAATTCAATGGGACCAAAACACAGCCTTGCTCCTTTTCTTCATTTTCTTTCTAACTGAATTCTCTTCCAACTTTACCAGTTCACTCAAGGACACCAGAACTCTTCTGGTCTGCCAGTTGAGAAAATTTGAAGACATTGTTCACTTTAGTCTTTTTATTCAACTCCATAACCAATTTGTCACAAAATCACATTATCATTTTTCTGAAATTCCCTGGGATATGCCCCTTACTCTCAATTCCCATCGTCAGCACCCAAGCCCAAGCTCCAACCATCTCAGACCTCAATTTGACCTCTCTGTGGAGTCCCCTGGCTTCATCCATTCCTGTCCCTCTGTCCCTTTCAGCTCATGCTTCTGAGTCTATCACCACCCTCCACGCTAAAGAACTCTGTCTGTTGACTCCCATATATTCTGCTTTCTCCACAAATAGTTTTGGGTAAGTCCCTATATTAACTACAACTATTCCTACCCCTGTCTTTTTCCCCATTCTACTTTCCTCACTGGGATTATCAGCTTCCCATTCCATAACCTCTGCCTACCCACATCCAGCTCATCCAACTCAGTTTCATTTATCACAAACTTTAAAATGCAATGATTAATTAATTGTCAAGGTGACCAAATCCAGTTATTCCCCTTCTCCTGACTCTACCTTACCCTCAAATCAGTATATCTAAATATTATTAAAACATCATCCTTTCCTCAGGGACTGGGCAGAGTCATATGTAAAGATATGAGTTACCTTAACAGAGTTCTATGTGAAAAGAATTTTGTCTTCCAGTCTTTCAGATATAATATAATGATCCTATTTTATAGTGTATAATAATTACAATTTTTCATTGACTTTACCACACAAGATTAAGAAAAACTCTGACTTCCATCTTTGAGGCTCTGGCAAAATATCATAGACACTCTCATTTGCAAAGTTAAGGGTCCTAACATTTTGAATTTCCTTGGTCTCCCCAAATTCTTCCTCTTCATGTATATGAAGCATCATCTTCTGGTTGAATGAAACCTGAACACTCTACCTGCTTTATGGTATGATGGAGGATGTATTCTAAGTCTCTTAGAATAATTTGTTTTACTAAAAGGTATACCTTGAATTACTTTTTAAATAATTCTGATTAGCAACTGACTTTGACATTCTTATAGGATTATAGATACAATTTATGATATCATTTTATATGAAGTGAACTCTTCTTTGGAGAAGTCTTAGGTATTCCTGTGTTAGGAGTCTCTGCTACATAGTCCTAGAATTTCAACAGCATTCCCTGAAGGTCTACCGAAACTTACCCCCAAAGTATAAACTCCAAAGAGGTCAATTTTGGCTTGGCCTACTGGAAATCATAGAGGATACATGAACTGGAAAAAAAGAAAGTGAGGCTATAGGTAGCATTTGTTTGAGCTTGTAATTTCATTTTAAGCAAAAATTTAAACTAGTTCTAATAAATACGATTGGAATAATTGGCTGAATAAAAAAAATTTAAGATTATGATAATTTTATGAACACATCAAGTTTTGTATGTATAAAACTTGTAACATATACTATACATAAATGAGTAACGTGGCTCTAGTGCTAGAAAAATAGCATAGTAAAAGTTGTGAATTATTCACATTTCCACTTAAAACAAGTAAGTTTTAGTCTTTTGGCCTTGGCCATAGAAGCTATAGGAAATATTTCTCTGTGAAGGACAAATGACTGAGGTTGGGGGCATAGGACAGATCATGGCTGGGAGAATTAGAGTTGTGGTTTGGGTAAGTAAACATTACTCAGAAGCATTATTACTTGAAGTCAGGACCAAGGTTTGAGAGAGCATATTTCACTCTGCCTCAACCCTCCCAACTTGACACAAAACCTATGCCATTCACCACATCTTACATAAGAAATGTAACTCTACAAACATGCTGTGGTTTCAATAATTTTGATAACATTTTCTAGGACATTGTTGTAAAACACAGGACGTTTCCCTGAAAAAAATCCCCATTGTATATGTGTCTGTTGAGGGAGAGCTGAAGAAGAGGTCCAATTCTCACTTCCTGTTTTCTCTTCCTCCACACATCTCTAGTGTTCGCATCAGCTTTCCCATCTCTTCCCTCCTGGATTTCTCTACTCCCATCTTATCCTTTGTCATGCAGAGCAATTTAACTCTGCCACAGGTTCTCTTCCTCAGAACTTGCATCCTCCACTGTTGGAGACATTTAACTCACAAAGGGCCTTCTTATTACCAGGAGGCACCCTATCCCCCTCCAAGAGGAGGGATTAGAAATAATTTCAAATAGTTCTTTTTAAACCCTTATAACACTTCCTTCATTATAGCTGTCGTATGGTGCAAGTGAGCAAGGGTCAGTTTAGATGGTTTCAGCTTCCCATGGGTGACCACACCTGGGCAGGTGGTGTCCTGGCTGCCTGTTCCAGCTGGATCACCTGCTAGGAAGGGAGTAGCAGATAATGGTGGAACAAAGTTATGTGAGGGGAGAAGCAGGGAGCAGAGGGCAGATTAAGAGAAAAAGACCACATTCAATCTTTTAAAACACTTCAAAGTAGCAGGTAAAGGAAAAAACAAAGTCCCCTGATGGTGCTGACAAGGAAAACAGAAAAGCCATTTTCTACTTTTTTTCATATTAGAGGTGAGAGGTAAGGTGAGAAAACCTGGAGAGCACAGGAGCCTGGGCTGGTGGCAGCACCCAGTGAAGGAAACCCTGAACCCTCCCCACACTCAACCAGTGTGAGGCCCGGTGTGGGGAGTTAGGGGTCCAGCAGGCCTGCGGATGTCTCCTAGGCCACTCTTTTGCCACAGTGTTCTCACATTTTGCTTCAGAAGCAGCTTCTACATGAAAAGTCAAAAGAAAAAAGGTTTAACCTGAGCATGGTGTTAGCGCTTTGGGAGGCCAAGATGGATAATTGCTTAAGCTCAGGAGTTTGAGACCAGCCTGAGCAAGAGCGAGACTCTGTCTCTACTAAAAATAGAAACATTGGCTGGATGTTGTGGTGGATGCTGGTATCCCAGCTACTTGGGAGGCTGAGGCAAGATTCCTTGAGCCCAAGAGTTTGAAGTTTCTGTGATCTATGATGCCACAACATTCTACACAGGGTGACAGACTGAGACTCTATCTCAAAAAAAAAAAAAAAAAAAGGATTCAGGCAACTAAAACAAAACAGGTGAGGAGTTCATGCATTTGTCATCTATGCTGGTGAGGCTCTTAGTTGGATTTTGGAGATGTGAAGCTCAGCTCTCATTAATTAATGTTCAGCTCCTGTGAGATCCAATGTTGATGCTGTGCTGGAGGCTGATGGGGCCCAGAAAACACTACCCCAAAATGAAGGCCTCAGAAGCAATAGGTTTTCTATGTGTTTCTGCTGTCCTCCTGCCTCCTAGTCCCATTCTCCCCACAGGCTAGCCATAGAAACTAGAATGCCTCTTCTGCAAGCGGGTCATAGAAACCAGAACCCCTCCTCCCAAAAGTCAGCTGTAAAACCTAAAATTATTCTGTGTAACAACTGGCCAGAAGAAATTATCTGACCCACCTTATTTGTAGGACATAAAACCCTCATTCCAAAGAAGGTCCTGCCCCATGCCCAGGAGGAAGAAATACATGATCAGAGAAGCCAGGAAGAATCTAGACAGACTGGCCTGGCTGGGTTTCCCCACTCAGTCTACTGTCTATTAGCATTAGATCATACCCTTTTAGTCTAATCATCTTTCTGAATGACTGTCCACACTTTGTTGAAACTCAGTGTAAAAATAGGCAATTTCCCCTGTATCTTTCTTTGGGGCTTCATTCTGAAGGCTCCTGTGTATAAGGAATGAGGAAACATAAGTTCTCATATACATGTTAAATAAATTTATATGTCTTTTCTCCATTAATCAATCTGTCTCATGTCAATGCCTTTCAGCAAAACTTTAAGGCACCAAACGCCTCAGACCATACAAGACAAAGATAGATAATTCATTGTCAGGAATAATTTAACATTGGGTCCAATTATTCTTGCCTTTTCCACATGGTTTATGATCTCTCTTTTATCTTTATTTTAACCATGACACTTCAAATTCATCCAAGAATATTCTTGGAATCTAAATATTTCCCCCCAAAATTTTGAAAGTAAGCAGGTCAAATACAATTAAAAAACATATATAAAGACAGCCGAGACACGGTCCTTACTTTAGGAAACTTGCAGTCCATTGAGAAATGTGGACATAGTCAAGGCAGACTAAGGAGTCAAATAAAAGTTCCCTGAAGTGTTGAAGTTAGATGACATGGAAGAGGGACCATTTAAAGAAAGAATGAAAGTTGATAAAAGCAGAGCAAAGAGCTCACCAGCAGAGAGGATGACACATGTTACTATAAAGTGCCTGAGTTGGAAGAGCTTGGCTAGTTTAAAGAACTAAGAGAAGACAGGTATTGCTGAAGCACAGAGACCCAGAAAGAGGGTGGCAGGGAGTGAAGGTGCCCTGGCAGTGACTGAGGGAAGCTGCTGTGAGAACAGGATGCTCATGGAGACGACATAAAGGAGACAGGAAAGTCAGACTGCATTCCTCAGCCTAGACACCAGCTGCATCTCTATCTCCCCTGGTCTACCGCACCAGGCGCCTGCATTATTTTAAAAGACATTTTCATAGGTTCAGTAATTGTTAACTGATGACTGCTCAAATATATTGCAGAACTGATTAGTTTGAGCCAATGCCAAGTTCCTCATAAATACATGTTTATTCCTCCATTTATGTATCCACTCACACTTACTAAGCAGAGTCATTGTCACATCCTTGTTTACTCACTTCACCTGAACTTATTTGTTATTTCTGTATGGTGTTAGTCATAACTGATCAAATGCAAGAACATTTCTAACAAAAATCAAGTGGCAGAGGCTTGGTTAGGAATACAATCATGATGATCTAACTGGTGACATATTTCCAGGCACATGATATGTGCAAGGTTGTTTGTTTTAGAAAGTGATCTGATAATAAAAGATATTCCATGCACTGTACTAGTTTAGCAAATAAAAGAAGTTGTATTAAAAACATGATGCTGGGATGGGGTAAGTGGAAGAAAAGAGAAATTCTAGTTTTAAAATATAGGAAATTCTCCAGAAGCAATGGGGAACTGAGAAATCATACACAAAATCCAGTTTGAACAAAATTGGAGAACTCCTGACCATACAAGGTGTTTTCATCTTATAGCGTTTCTACTGTACATGCCATTCTGGAAAAGGCAAAAGTATGGAGATAGTAAAAACATCTGTGGGTGACAGGAGTTTAGGGTTAGAGAGAGATAAGTAGCACAGAGGATTCTTAGGGCAGTGAAACTATTCTGTTATACTAAACGGGTAGATACATGGTATCATACAGTTGTCAAAATCCGTAGAATATAGAGACACCCAAAAATGAACCCTAACATAAGCTATGAACTTTGGATGATAATGGTGTGTCAGTATTGGTTCATTGATTGTAACAAGTATACAGTATAACGGTCTGGTGAGGAGTATTGATGGTTTGCATATGTGTATGAAAGAGGTATAGGGGAATGTCTTAGTCAGTGCAGGCTGTTATAACAAAAATACTATTGACTGTGTAGCTTGAAAAACAAAAATTTATTCCTCACAGTTTTGAAGTCTGGGAGGTCCAAGATCAAAGTGCTAGACAACTCAGTTCCTGAAGAGGGTCATCTTCCTGGTTTGCAGATGAATTCTTTCTCCTGTGTCTTTACACAGTGGTGGTGGTGGTGGGGGAGGGCGGCTCTCTTCTGCTTTTTGTTAGAGTACTGAGCCCATCATGAGGGCTCCACCCTCATAACCTAATTACCTCCCAAAGGCCCCCTTTCCAAATTGGGTAGTAGGATTTCAACAGATGAATTTGGGTAGATGAGAACATTCAGTGCATAGTAGGAAGCCCTTTTAAATTTCCACTTAATTTTGTTGTGAACCTAGAACTTCTCCAAACAATTGAATCCTATTACAACTTGAACTTTATCTTACAATTAAAAACAATGTAAACTAAACATCTCTACCTTCACATTAATTTGTGACTAATTTAAAAAACCCTTATTACTTCATTGTATTACTCTTTAAAAAAATAAATAAATCCTAACTAAAAACCTGGTGATGATTGTATAGATAATCCAGTTAACAAGATAGAATGTGTTGACAGTAAGCCACTTGAGAGATCATGGTCATGAAATGCCTCTACAGAGAAATGACATTTAATCTGAGATCTGAATGATAAGCATGGCCATGAGGAGATCAGGATTAACAGTGATCCTGGTGGAGGAGAGTTGCAACAGAAACCCTGAGACAGGAGCAAGCTTTCATCCAGAGAATAGAAGATGAAAGTGTCTGGAGCATGATGAGAGAAGTAGAGAAAAGGTAGAAAAAAAAGCCAGGAGGTGGCAGGTGGCAGCTCATACAGAGCCTTATAGACCAGGGTAAAGGCACTAATTTTAAGAATCTTTTTTGGAGATGGAGAGTATGATGGAGGGCACAGTATGGATGGATGCTGTTCAT
Organism: Galagoides demidoff; assembly: GCA_963574575.1. Lineage (NCBI taxonomy): Eukaryota > Metazoa > Chordata > Mammalia > Primates > Galagidae > Galagoides > Galagoides demidoff. Next base: position 24,944 of record CAUYQV010135587.1, read on the forward strand.
TTCCAGTGGTCTTTCCTTCTATGGCAAAGGAAATCTTGTACCCAGACTGATTCCAATTTATCTTATTATTCTGCCTTTTATAAAGTATTTCAAGACCTGGAACTCTCTTTCTTCCACTTCAGGTGTCCTGTACCTTTCACTAGCACTTTCCCTTTGTCCATCTGCCTGCAGTGTCTTCTCCTTACCTGACTCTCAAGAGAACTGAGAAGGAGAGAATTATTGGTCCCATTTTTCTCATGATAACAACTTGTCCTTTGCATACATCTTGAGAATTACCAATAGTTCTTATTACTTTAAGTAGAAAGAAGAATTTTAGTGTTGATCAAATGCTTTTATGCTTATTTTAAAAGTTATAATCCACACCTACGGTGCAAGGGTACATGTGAAACTTACTAAATGTAGAATATAAATGTCTTAACACATAACTAAGAAAATGCCATGAAGGCTATGTTTACCAGTTTGATGAAAATATTCCAAATTGTATATAAAACCAGCACATTGCACCCCATGACTGCATTAATTAATTTAATTTTTAAAAAAAGAAAAAAGACCTTATACATGTTCAATGAGAAAACCTAAAAAAAAAAAGTGTGAAGAAAAAAATGAAATAATTTAAAAACATCACCAGACAACCCATTTTCCACTTTTACTCTTAGCATATTACATGGGTCACATTCCTATAACATGCTGGGACTTTTTTTTTTGTAAAATCAGGATTGCATTTTATACCCTACTTTACAGCTTACTTTTCACTCAGCAAAATATCTTACATTTTGTATATTCTAAGTCCATTCTCACAGAAACTCCAAGTGGCTAGTATTCTCATCCCTGTTTTGTAGAAGGGAAAACTGATATTCTGAAACTGTGAATAGTTTCCCTGTTGTGCTAGGGGACAGCTGTGATTGCACTCCTGATGTTCTAACCAGGAATCTAAGCCTCGGTCCATTGTATTATAAATGACACAGTACTCCTATTTATTTCCTTGCCAATTCTCTACCCTTTTAATGTGTAAGTCCGATCATGTTATTTTTTTGCCCTAACTCTGCTCTGGCTCTGGCTTTCCATTTCAGTCAGGGTGAAAGCCAAAATGCCTACAACCTGCTGCCTTCCACTGCTTCTCTGACTCATCCCTCACATCGTTGTACCCCGGGTCACCCTGTTATAGCCACACTGGCCGCTTGCTCAGTAAAGCACATTGTCAGCTTAGAGTTTTATACTTGTTGTTGCTCTCTTTACCCCAAATACTTTACTCAGAATATTCCAGATATCTACATATGTCTCATTCACTCCCTTCAGGTGTCTGCTCAGATGTCACATTATCAATGAATCCCACCTTGACCATCCCATATAGCAAACCCCTCTTCCCAGAGAGAGGGGATGAGAATCACAGGGAAAGGGAGAGGGAGAAGGAGGGAAAGAAGAAGGCTTCCCATCGCTGTTGCCTGCTTTTATTTCTCCTGGGTACAGTCAGTCATTTAGTCTTTGTAATTCCTCTTCTCCTCCCACCTTACTCCCATTTTGGTAGAGATTGGCTTTGTTTATTAAAGTAAGCCTGGAACACAGTAGGCTCTCGATTCCTTGTTTGTCAGATGAATGAGAACAGGCTAGAGGCACTGCTCAGAGATTTATACATATTTTTCTCACTCTTTCTCAGTCCCTCTATAAGACATGCTATTTTCAAATTCAAACATACAAATGGTTCTCTTATCAGAGAATGGTGTCAAGTTTAATATTTATGAATTGAAAATTAAAAGTCATCTTTGATTCCAGGACCCCCTAAAAATCCCTTCAACTCTCTGCCTACTTGTTTCACCATGAAACATGTGCAAACTTTGTTGTCCTAGCATTGTACAAACAGTGAATGCATACTGTTTTACTGAAGAAATCAAAAGGAAAATCAACATCCTAATTCAAGTACTCAACTGGCTGTTTTAAAAATGTTCTGATCTGGTTAAGTCAAACTCCAATAACCAGAGAGCCAATAACCAAAGAACTATTTACTTGACTGAATTCATTATTATTTTCAAGACAGTTGGGGAAGCGTGTTTATGAGTGGTAGTGTAAAAAGTCATCTAGTTTGAGGTTAAAAACTTTCTTCATGACTATGGATAGCTAGGGATAATGGAGCTTCAGTTATACCCATTGAACAAAAATGCTATTTTGGATAACGACAAGTTGTTTAACAAGCATTTACTAGACAGGTCCAACCTTGTTTCCTGAGCTCTCAGAATCAACACTCTTAGAGGGGAAAAGGGTCTGCCTAAATAAACTGGCACATGAGATTAGGTAATAAACAACTGTACTATCCTTGCATCTTAGCCTCAACTCCAGCTGACTTGGGCCCCTGCCTGCAGGCTCAATGAAGTTTCTGACTTGAAAGGGATTAAATACAAAGCAGCACTGCCCTGCTTCTCTCCTAATCCACTTTAGGACAACGTGATGACTAGGAGAGAGCATCGCATCTGTGCAGACAGCTTAATTTATACAGCTCTTCATGAATATTGAGTTGGGCCAACAGCAAGAGTTTGTGGTTTTTCTCTCATCCTGTGACTAGGGCCACTCCTCACTGCTCACTGAGATTCTAAAGGATAATATGTGCTCACAATCCAGACAAATTTACACAAAATTGATTAATATTTCACTTGCATGTTATTGAACTTGATATATGAGTTTTAAATCATGCGGCTCATGGCACTTAGTCAACAAAACACTAAAATGCCTCTTTTTAAAAATGATTTGGATGATGTCAGGAAAGTTTCCTAAATTATTGAGACTATGAACCAATTTATTAAATTTAGTGAAAAAAGTTTCTATATTAGGTAAGATGACTCTTTGCTATGTAAAACTTTCTAATGAAAGATGAAGTAACTTTGTCATCATTCTTTCAGTGTCTAAGATAAATGGCCTTGGGTTGTCAGGTGGATGATATTTAACTCACCACTACCAAAATTAAAAGCAACTGATAAGAAGAAGATGAAAGAGAGAGGAAAACGGATTGAATAAAATAAATGAAACATTCATATTTCTATGTGTATATTTAGATTTCTAACCATATCGTTAAGTTGCAAAAAAATTCATATTGTCCATTCAGGGTATGATGTGACAGTATTAAACAATGAACTAGTGGACAGGCACAGCCTAGGTCAGGAATATTGACCTTTGGAAAAATTGTGAAGAGACAATAGTGTCTCTTGCCTGTAGTTATTTTCTCCATGTAACCTGTCCAGTAACCCTTTATCCTTATATCATGTGGATATTTTCAAGGGTCCATGTTTCGTTCTCTCAGAAAGAAAAAAGAAACATATGTGGAATAACTAATGTGTCCAGTTACTGTACAAGACACTAGGTTTTCATAAAGATTAAGGAGGATTGATCTTGGTAAAATAAGTATACTATATAAAACACATTAAAATACATCACATTTAGAACATATATATAAGTTTTTTCTTTCTTTTTGAGACAGAGTCTCACTATGTCACCCTTGGTAGAGTGCTGTGGTATTATAGCTTACAGCAACCTCAAACTCTTGGGCTTAAGTGATTCTCATGCCTCAGCCTCCTAAGTATCTGGGACTACAGGCGCCCACCACAACACCTGGTTATTTTTTTGGTTGTAGCTGTCATTACTGTTTAACAGGCCTGGGCCAGGTTTGAACCCACCAGCTTGGTGTATGTGGCTGGTGCCCTACTCACTGAGCTCCAGGCACTGAGTCATATATACAAGTTTTAAAAGCTATTGAAATAGAGATGCAACTAACAGTATTTCTGACAAAAATGCAATTAAAATAGAAATTGGGAGTAGAATAATCCTGGGAAGTTCTTCAAATATTTGGTAAACATACAACTAACTACTAAATAACCCAAGGGTCAAAGAAGAAATCACAGAGGAATTAGACAGTATTTAGAACTGCTTGCTGATGGAAATACAATACTGTTCAAAATGTTCATGATGCTTAAGAGGAAAATTATTTCAAATGCTTATATTTGATTGAAAAGTTTTCAGAGTGAACCCAAAGTAAGTCGAAAGTAGAAAATAATAAAAAATAGAGCAGAAATCAATACAACAGAAAGTGGTGAAGTGATAGACTGCAATACAATTCTGATGGCAACCACCCAGAGTTAGAGTCACACTAATCAAGGCTGAGAGCATGAGCCACACAATTGCCCTTACTTCAGATGCCAGCCACACCTCAGGGGTTCCCAAGGCACTCTGGCTTCTTGACACCTAGCTACAAACCCAGGAGTTTCCCATGTTCTTCTATGGATTTAATAATTCACTAGACTGACTCACAAAACCCTGGGAAGTGCCATGCTCATGCTTACAGTTTTGTCATAAATGCTACATATTAGGACCTGCTAAGTGAAGAGACACACAAGGTGAGGTTTGAGATGGTCCTGAATGCACAGGTTCCATGCCCTCTTCCTGTGGAATCAGGGTATGTCACCTTCCCTGACACATCAATTGAAATAATATAAATATTCTATATCGTGGTAGAGAGATGATTATATGGGTCAAAATTCACTGAATTGTGTACTTAAGATTTATGCATTTGACTCTCTGTAAATTCTACCCCAACCATCCCCCTAACTCCCTCCCTCCACCAAAATACTGAAAAAAAAATAGTGAAGGGTATAAGTTCAGTTATTTAAAAAACTATTTAAGAGACTTGTTCTTTTCACAAGCATATACTATCAATTCTGAAACTACCTCAACTGTATTCTGGGCTTAAGCAAATTAGTAAATATATTGAGGATAGTGGGATATAGAAAGAAGAAATACTAGAATATACCCCCATAGTATCCAATTGGAATGGAAGTTACCAATGTGAAAATTTTAAAAATTATAGATATAGACACAGAATTCATAAATGCATACACATATATTTCCTAGTCCTTATCTCTGAGAGGAGAGATGACTTCAAAAGCAATAAACACTCTTCACTATAATGAACTAAATACTCTTGGAGAAATAGTTTCATTACAACACTAGGAATGAAGAGGACCAGATGAGTTTGGAACATTTTATTGCACTGAAGGATAATACTCAAAAACTCACTGGGACATGTCAAAAGGATATTGGAGCCATGCTGAAGGAGTTCCCACTGACGGAATTGGGAAAATTCTAGTATCGAAATAAATAATTGGACCACACTGTACCCCAGAATTGCATTAATGTACATAGTTATCATTTAATTAAAAAAAGGGAAAAAAAGAAATAAATATTGGTAGGAATAGAGTATAATAAGAATCCATGAATCATGCTGATATAAATAAATGAACACATAACAAATAAATAAAAGGGAAAAAGGGAAAACTCTTTCTCACAATAGACTTTCAACTGATAGTTACATAATGAATACGTTAGAAAATCATCAGAAAAGTAGTGGGTAAACGTTTAATGAGGATAGGATACTTACATGATTTCCAAGTATCTTCCCACAAATTACATATCATTTACAAAGTGAAAATTGTGATTTTAAATAGAGAAACCTAGGGGACACAACCCAAACAGTAGGCTTAAGGATAACATCACTAACATTGGGACAAACTGACACCATGTGCCTCTTCACATGTTACACTGAAAAGGACACAGCATCGCTTCCATGGCATTCTTGCCAAAAATACACAAGGTGAATCTAATCACAAGGAAACATTAGAAGAACCCAAATCGAAAGATAGTCTACAGAAATAACTCTTCAAAAGAGTCTTATTGACTCTTCATGTCACGGTCAAGAAAACAAAAAAAGTCTAAAGAACTTTTCCTTATTAAAGAAATCTAAAGAGACATTATAGTTAAATACTATGACACCACGACCAGGGGGAAACATTTTCTTATAGGACATTTTTGGGCTAAAGGACACCTTGGGACAACTTATTAAATTTGAATATGATCTATGGGTTATATAACAGTGTTGTATCAGTGTTATATTTCCTGATTTTAATAACTGTATTCTTGTTATGTAAAAGATTTCTTTTTGTCTCTTGTAAAGATATACTGAAATATTTAGGTGTAAAAGGAAGAAACATTTATGCAGAACAACGTGTCAATGGCAAACAACCATTATTATTATTATTAATCAAACACACAAGGTGATCTCAAGAGAAAGTTTAGCAATGCTATTTCCTTTAGAGAATCTTAACATTTCAAAGGCTTTTTCAAGATGAGTAGAGCATAAAATTTACCAGTAATTTGGACAAATTTTTGGCTATAACAACAATGATGTTACAGATAAGCTTGACTTTACATTTTAATTTTTCTAAACATTGGTTCTGAATTAATTGAAAATAGTCTAAACTATGAGACTCAGTCTTGAAATCAGCCAGCAGTGAGTGGTTAGTTGAGCTACAGAAGAAGAAAAAGCTTTATAATATGAAGGCATCCCCAGATCTGGTCCCATTTGCAACAGGAGACAGATAAAAGAGGTGAATTACAATCTGTTCCCTGTGCAACTCTCCACAACACCACCCACCTCTATATCCCCACCTCCCACTCAACACTTAAGTTCCTCTCTCCCCAACCCCTCTTCCATCCAGGAATGACCACAAGCATTTTTTGTATATGTTTTTGTTTTGAATCTGAGCAGCTATTGAATATTATTATATGCTGTTTAAAAGTCCACACATCCTGGCAAGAGTTAACAGGAATTCCAGATACTATCAGATATATTTAAACATGATGCTTGAATGGTCTTTGCAGCTGGTAGTTTATACATAAAATATGTTCAGCCAGCGATAGCATCCTTATCTAAAGACAGAAGCTAGCAAAATTTCACCCTGTGTGCTCTGTCAGATTGTTCCCTGGGACAGATGGCAGAAGACTCCCCATGACAAGTGTGAGATGCTATCTGGGTGTCATGGCAGTGGTTTTCTCATTGCCCTGGACAGAGCTCCCTGGCCACTCTCTTCATTTGAAGCGTGCAAATGAGTAGAGGCAGATAGCAGAATGTGTGTGATCAATAAACTCATGTAATTAGAATCTTGCTGAAAGAAGAAGTCCCCTTTGAAAGAACCTCCTTGAGGGCTTGGTCCCTCTGCCTACCTGGGGGTTCACATTGTTTCAACCTCTTGTATATTTTCCCAAGTGACAAGAATAAACTGACAACACAAATGACCAATTTTTAAAGTGCTGCCCACCCTATCCAGAATCAGGCCTTTAATCTCTTGACTCATGGAATCAGCTGGGAGCTCAATGGTAAATACAAACCCCAAACCCTTTTTGGTACACTGTCTGTTTTTATCTGATCTCATCTTCCTGCTGCTAAAAGGCACTGCCACTCAGCACATACAAACTTGCACACCCACAATGCAGAAGTTCCTCCATTGAAACCATACACTGTACCACTTTTATACTCATGTGCACAGACACTTTCTTTAAACCACAGGTCTCAACATGTACTTAGAGATGTTCACAAGCCAAACTAGTGCAGCCATGACCACCTGCCCACCTACATAAATCCTCAGGCCACAGATTGGTTTTTTTGTGTGTAAAGCTTCATCTTACTTGTGGGTATTTCATATGGAAGAGAATTGGTTTCCTTTTCAGTTGAGGTTCCAGAAATGTTTCTTTACAGTTATGATAGTCAACCCTTGTTCAGTTGGCTATTAAACATTGGGCCCTGAATTCAATTTGCCATACAGAATATGTAGAGGACAGTCACTTGCCAAAGAGGATACCATTGACCCTATGACTGAAGGTTCTTAGAATTATTAGAAATTTACTTGAGTCATGCATACAATTGTTCTTAGCAAACTATATGCCATTTTTGTGGTAATCCTGCACTAGGGAGCATACAGGGAAGCTAAGTGGTGAAACAGGTTATATTTACTTTAAGAATATTATTTAGGATGCTACCAAGACCTAGGAGAGAAATTTTGAATGTCTGAAGAGAAAATTTTTGTGCCTTTCCTAAGCAACTGATTTAATTTTAGCACAAACACACTCCAACCCATGTAATTGATTCTATCTCCTTCCTCATTCTGGCTATGAGGAAGCTCTCAGGAAGGTTTATATCATGCTCTGGCAGTACCCAATACTTACAGTGCATGAGCTCATTCTGGCTATATCTTGGGTGTTTTCTTTTTTCTTTTTTTTTTTTTTTTGCCTTTATATTACCTTGCCCTATTTTCTCACTGACTAGTGTTTTGTTTTTTATCTTTTGTGTACGTTATCTTTGTGTATTTTTGTAAGCTGCTTCAAATACATCTTGTAAAGAGAATGAGTATAAATAAATACATTTTGTAACAGTGCTGTGTGAAGGATAGTTCTACAAAGCAGTAGGATAAAAATCTTATCAGAAGAAGGGACTTCTGTAGATTCTCTGTGGGTAGAAATTCTATTCTCACTTAATTAAAAAGACATAATAGGAATATGTTACAGCCCACCTGACCAGGAAACCAAGATAGAAATGTTAATTGAGATTGTGGAAACTGCAAAATTAGGCCAGGTAGTAATAATGGGAGACCTTAATTACTCAATCAAAGATTGGCAAAATGCCTCACTGGGACAAGGGTTGGAAGTGAGATTTTTAGATAAAAGAAATTACTGCTTCCCAGAGAAGGTAGAGAGGAAGGTTGTGTGGTGGGGAAACATTCCAGACTGGGCTCTGACAGTGAATGGAAATTGGTCCACAAGGTGATGCAAAAATATTAACAGTGACCACCATACAATTTATTTCTATAGCATTGTGGGCAAATTAAAATTCACTACATGTCTATTTAATATTAGAAAATGTCTTATGACAAAAATGAAAGTTAGAATTTTAAAATGCAATAATAAGAAAGAAACCAAGAGAATATTTTCGAAGCAACTTATCAGCAATCCGGGGAACATTCCAAGCAGTTTTATTACACTACACTAGCCCCTAGTCCTCAGGGGCTAGATGATATAGTTAGAAATATAACTGCTGTGGTAGAGGACAAGAGATATTTTCATAAAGCAGAGATAGAACCACAGGAGAAAAAAAAAAAAACATGGAAACCCATAAGCCAGAGCAGGTGAGTTTTAATAAAAAATAATAATAATAAAAGAAGTAGATAGACCAACAAAACAAAAAATGTGATGTATCTTAAAGAAGATTCAAAAAGAATTGGGGAAATATTCCTTGGAAATATCAAAGGGAGGAAGAAATTTCAAGAAACTAAGAGACATCTTTAAGATAAACGGCACTGAAGTTGAATAAAAGGAGGAAGAAAGCAAATGGCTGATAAGGTCTTTGCATCAATTTTTAAAGATATTCTTTCTTCTAAAATACCCCTAGAAATATAGGTAAAAATTGAGACTACTACAAATATGATCATTGATTAAAATAATAAGCTAAACTACCCCCCATATGTAGTTGATTTGGAAAACTTGGGGGTGAAATACTCAAAGAAATAGAGCCATTTTTCATTACAATGTGTACCTGCCACTATAGATGACTTTTCTCTTAGAAATATTGAGACCCATTTCTTTATCTGACAAGACAGGGGGATTATAACTAAATAGAGGCTCATTGAATACTCTTTTCTAAAAAAGAAGCCTCCCAGGACAAAAGATAATATGGTTTATAAGTAGGCAAACAAATTAACATTTTTGGCACCAAATATATAAATAAATTTTTAAAAGATTAACCAAGAAAATATATTTAATTGAATTAAGGTCTGGGGAAAGGGACTATAGGACGACTCTTTTGGGAGAAGAAGTATAAAACATGGCGTGTCAAAGATTGGTTTCAGGCTTGGTGGTGTAATTTAACATTTTTTTAAATGATATAAGAGATGGAGCAACCAGAAAATCCTCCAATAATTCTGATTATTAAAAAGACACAGCAGTCAAGAAAAAATTATCCAAGTTCTTAGCAGTATGCAAGTAAAAAATGATAGATGAACAATACCTATAGGCACAAATAAGCCAAATTTTCCTAATAAAAGGGGGCTCCCTCTTTAAAATTATTCCAAATAAAATAATGCTCTTTCCAGCTTTCTACTTAAATTCTTTCCTTCTAACTTTCCTGCTCACTGAGGCAATTCACAGGAATGGATGCTATCTTTCAGCACATCCTTTCAGAAACACCATTCCCTAGAGTTTCAGGGCTGCTAGGGCTGGCAGGCAAGCCCGGTTTGGGGTACAGGTTGTTTCAACAGAAGTAACCTAATTTGTCACCGTGTAGTGATATACCATTTACAAGCCATATGCATATCCAGTACTGCATAGTATCCAGACACAATCTGTTATTCATTTCATTTACATATGAGGAAACTAAAGGTAGAAACACAAATGTAGGCCTGCCTGGCTTATCTCCAATAGTGGGTATGTTTGCAGTATTAGTCCATGCCCCTGCCACATACAGTCCTCTGAAATACAAGGCTAAAAAGACATCATTTGAAATAACAGCAACAAAAAAAGAGCTTGGAATAAATTAAAAAAGAGTGCAGACCACACGGTAGATAATATACAATTAAAAGACTCATTGCCCAAAAAGTAGTATTCAGAGGAATGGAAATAAATACTAAAAGGTTTGGCAACCTGTGAGAAGAAAGGACATACCAGATTGACATCTGGGAAGCCCATTATTTTTAGACATACTCCAAATTCCACATGAAGCTGCTCTTACTAAGTGAGTCTAAAACTTAAATTGGTTCTCTGGTCTTGAATGCCTCCCTTCTTTCTGAAGCCCATTCCAGCCCTTGTAGGCTAGTCTGCTTGCTCTGTTGTGACTGACAACCCACAGTCTCCTGGATATGGCCTTGCCCTTACTCCCCTGTGGAAGCTTCTCTATCCTTTCTAACACTACAGAATCCACAGTTCATCCCGCTAGATGCCACACAGACTGCCCTGGGGAGCCCTGGCCGGCTGCTACCCTTGATCTACTTTGTGTGCCTTGTTGGCCTCCATCCAGGTGCTCATCCCTATCTCTATCTAGCCTGTGTGTTACCCTGTTTTCCTGTGGGTAGAGGAGAAGCAGCCCATTGAAAGACCTCATTTCAGCAACGGCAGGAAATTCAGGATTTGCAACCATTTACTAACATGGAGTAGAAGCTGTAAATCAATCCAGAGTCTGTAATCCCCCTGATTGCATCTCTTTAGAAGAAGTTTTATAAGTGAAGTGGTTTGCGGGTGGTCCCTTTGATGCAGATACCTGGGACAAATTGTAGAGCCCTGGTTTGAAGAAGCACGATTATGAAGGACTCAGCACTCTTATCATCATGCTGAGTATGTATGGCATACACTAAAACCTTTTTTCTGGGTCTGCCTTTTTCTCCCTTCTGGAAACTACTAAATATTGTGGCTGTGAGATGACTTTGATCTGCTTCCTGTGCAAAACACAAGATTATTTTAAAAAGACTTTCTAAGAGGTAATAAAGGAAGTAAATAAGCACTTCCCAAATTATGGGAAAGAAGTTGAGGGAGTTTTAACATTAGACATATAGGAGATCCTGAAATATTAACACAGAGTTATTAACTTCGACATCTGCAGAGAGGGCTGAAAGTAAAGCTTTCTCTCCAGAGCTGGGGAGAAAGTAATTTCTTTAAAGGATGATAAATGATGGATATAGCTTAGTCAGACATATACCAATGCTTAAGTAAGAGGGACTTAATTTTAAGAGTGTTCAGAGGAAACTGAAGAGTGATTTCACTGCATCTCTCCCCAAGGCAATATGTGTGTAAGGATATGGACTCTGGGGCCCATATGTGTAAAGTGTGTAAGGATATGGACTCTGGAGCCAGGAGGCCTGGGTTCAAGTCCCAGTCTGAGACAAGCAGTCCCCATAATCTCAAGTCCCCCAGATTATGAAGGAGACAGGTTCTGTAGGTTTGTTCTTAAGTTGAATTTGTATGTAAGTTGAAACAGGTCCATTTACATATTACTCTGTAATAGCCTTTGTTTGTAAGTGCAAGTCATACATCAGTCAGAAGTTTGTTCAGGGACTGCCTGCACTTACACTAATTATGTGGCCTTGGGCAAGATAGTAAATAAACATCTCTAATTCTGATTTTCTTATCTATCTGAAGAGAATAACAGTCCCAACCTCACCACATTGCATGAGTAATGTTAAAAAGGATCTAGAATAAATAAATTAATGCAGAAATTTACTACCTCACAAGGCAAATCCCCACCTCTGTCTTACCTTCAGCGGAAATTAGCCTTCTTATAAAAGTTCATGCATTGGCCTAGTTTGGCAACATAAAAAACTCTCTTTTCCATATGGTGACCCTTTAAATATTAAAAGACAAATATAGAAGTTCCTTCTTAAAATACTTCTTCACTCTGAGCAGACTTGTTTCTTTGAATTTGTCACATGTGACAAAAAATGTGTTTTCTAACCCAGAAACCTATTCTAATCTCTTTCATTCTTTTTTCCATGCTACTTCGACTTTCATGCTGTAGTGACAAATGCAGCATGATAGTGGAAGTCCTAGCCTTCCTTCTATCCAGGAATAAACAAGTGATCAAGTTCTGACCAAGGAACAAGTAACCAAGTTCTGACCATGGAGACCTAAGATCAGTTTACTTAGAGACTTTTGATTTTTTGATAAAAGAGATAGACCCAGCAACACTGTCCATGTGGCGCTTTTTCCTTCCTTTAATACAGGTGTGGTGCCTGAAGCTGTGATGGTCACCTCACAACCATGATGCATCAAAAAGTCTCTAGACTTTTTATTATGTGAAAAAAATAACCTCCTTTTTGTTAAATCCAATGTTAGTTCAAAAGCATTCTAATTAGCTTATTGTTTAATTTACTTTGCTGAGCTTCTTATTCTCTTGCTTGTACTCCCTCAAATGTAGATTACTTTCTTACCATCATTTTTAAAGTACGAGTCCCATCTTCTATTCACCTGCCATTTCTTATATTAAGAATTTCCTCTAGAGAAGGTTCTATTGCCCATTAATATAGGGGATTGTTGGCTTTTTGTGTGTGTTGTTGCTTAATTTGAGTTCTCTGTAGATTCTAGTTATCAAGCTTTTGTCTGATTCATAATATGCAAATATCTATTCCCATTCTGAGCATTGTCTATTTGCTTTGTTTGTTTTCTCCTTAGCTATACGGAAGCAATTCAGTTTAATTAAGTCCCATTTGTTTATTTTTGTTGTTGTTGCAACTGCTACTGGAGTCTTCTTCTTAATGTCTTTCCCCAGGCCAATAGCTCCAAGTGTTTTCCCCACACTTTCTTCAAGGATCCTTGTTTCATGCCTTAGATTTAGATCTTTTATCCATCTTGAATCAATTTTGGTGAGTGGCAAAAGGTGCAGGTCCAGTTTCAGTCTTTTACACGGGTTATCCAGTTCTCCTAGCACCATTATTGAATAGGGATTCTTTCCCCCAATGAAAGTTCTTATTTGGTTTATCAAAGATTCTTATCACAGAATCCTACAGGTGGCTGTAGGATTTTAGTTCTCTCATGGTTTTCTATTTGATTCCAGATGTCTATGTCTCTATTTTTGTGCCAATATCATGCTGTTTTGATCACTATGGCTTTGTAGTACAGCCTAAAGTCTGGTAGGCTAATGCCCCAAGCCTGTTTTTATTACTAAGAATGGCCTTAGCTACATGGAGCTTTTTCTGGTTCCATACAAAATGAAGAATTGTTTTTTCCAAATCTTGAAAGTATGATGTTGGTATTTTAATGGGGATTGCATTGAATCTGCAGATTTCGTTAGGAAGTATAGACATTTGAATGATGTTGATTCTTCCCAGTAATGAGCATTGTATGTTCTTCAATTTGTTAATATCACAAAGACTCTGCAGGTGCTGCATGGTTGTGGCAAAGATTCTGCAGATACTGGCATGGTTGTGGAGAGAAATGAACACCTTTACGCTGTGGTGGGACTGCAAACTATTACAACCCTTTGGAAGGAAATATGGAGAATCCTCAAAAAACTCAAAATAGACCCCCCATCTGATGCTGCAATCTCTTTACTAGGCATCTACCCAGAAGAGAAAAAATCATTTTATCATAAGGACATTTGCACTAGACTGTTTATTGAAGTTCAATTTACGATTGCCAAATTGTGCAAATAACCTAAATGCCCACCAATCCAGGAACAGATTAACAGGCCGTGGTATATGTATACCATGGAATACTATACAGCTACTAAAAAAGATGGTGACTTTACATCTTTTGTATCAATTTGGAAGGAGTTGAAATACATTCTTCTTAGTCAAGAATCACAAGAATGGAGAAGCAAGAATCCAACGTACTCAATTCTGATATGAGGACAATTAATGCTGGTACATGGTTGAGAGTGGGGGACTGGGGAAGGGAATAGAGGAAAGGAGGGAGGGGGTTGTGGAATCACAGTGTGTGACACACCACTTGGAGGTGAGTCACTATAGAGGGACTTCACCCAGCAAATGCAAGCAGTATAACCTAGTTTATTGTACCCTCATTGATTCCCTAACAATAAAAAAAGCATTTCCTGAAGCGAAGAAAGGATTCTAACATTCCATATTTAGGGCTTAAAATTATCTAGAATGTAAAATACATCCCTAACTGGAAATACTTTAAAAGCTTCTGTTAGAAAAATAGCATGACCTTACATAGCATATAAAAAACATAGCAATGATATATTAATGGTCTAATTTTTAAAAAAATTAGAAAAATACAAAAGAAAATATAGAGGGATTTTAGACTTTTATGCATATGAAGAAGATTGAAGAAACTTGAAGAAACAATGGATATATCTGACCACATAAAAGTGAAAAGTTTCTTTATGTAAAAAGGTAGTGGCAGCACACATGTACACATGTGGAATGCATATTGCAGACCAAGGATTATTATTGTTAACACATTTAAAGTTTCCTACAAGTCAATAAAAAAATAAATAATCAACCTATAAAATATGAATATCTATCTTCATACAAAAGAAATGTAAATGTTTAACAAAAACATGGCTATAGATTTGAACATGCCCTTAAAGTCAAAATGAAATAATACTAGATACCTATTAGAATGTCCTAAATCAAAAAGACTTATCATACCAAGTGTTGGCAATGATGTGGAGTGACAAGAACCCAGACACTGCTGATGGAAAAATAAAATGATACAACTATTTTGGAAAAGAGTTTGACGATTCCTTAATAAACTATGTAGTACCTACCACATGATCTATCATTTTACTCCTAGATATTTGCCCAAGGGAAGTGAAAAGCACACGTTCACACAAAGTTGTATACATAACAACACCAAATCACCAATGTCCTTCTGTGGGTGAATGGACAAGTTGTGGTACCATCTATGGAATGGAATACTATTCAGTAAAGAAAAAAGGAATGAATTATTTATACATGCAACACACAGATGATCTCAAATAGTCTAAGTGAAAATGCTACCCCAACCCCCATACAAAGAGTACATAGTGTATTATTGCTCTTACGTGAAATTCTAGAAAATGCAAACTGATCTATAGTAACAGAAAGCTGGGCAGTTGTTGTATGAGGATGGAGCTGGAGAAAGGGGAGGAACTCAGGCATGAATTACAAAGGGATGCAAAGAAACTTCATGGAGTGTCGGATTTGCTTGTGTCACCTTTGTGATAACAGTTTCCACATGACAAAACTCCTCAAACCATATATCCTAAATAAGTACTGTTTATTTTATGTCAGTAGTGCTTCAACAATGCTGAAAAAAGTAGAGAGAGAGAGTGAAAGAAACAGAATGAGAGAGAAGAGAGGGGAGAGAAAGAGGGGGAGAGAGAGAGAAGATACCTAACTATAAAGCATGATACTGATTTGGATTCTGGACCAGAAGAGAAAATTGGTATAAAAAGCAGTATTAGGACATTGGTGACATTGTAAATTAGATCTTAAAAATATGATTTTGATTATATTGTATCAACATCAAATTTTCGTAGTTTAGAAATTGTGCTATAGCCTTATAAGAGAAAATGCATGCCATTAGGAAATGCAAACTGAAGAATTTAGGGAAGAAAAAGCATTATGATTGCAACTTATTTGTAAGTGCTTCAGAAAAATAATAGTGTAATAATAATGTGTGTATAATATATATGGAGAGGGAGAGAAAGTGGCAAAATGTTCAGGTTTGATACATTTGTGGGAGCTTTTTGTACTATTCTTATATTTTCCTGTATGTTTGAAATTATTTCAAAATAAAAAGCTGAAAATGACTCCTTTTTTAACTATTGGTATTAAGAAGACTTTTGTACATACGAAGAAAATTACAGAAACCTAAAGGAAAAATGGATAAATCTGACCACATAAAAATTAAATATTTCTATATTTAAAAAGTTAAACACAAGTTAGCACAAACATCTATGAACAAGGATATCACATTTGTTTGTGTGAGCAAAAACCCATCATGACCTAAGTGGGCATCTTTAAAAAAACTCTTTTTTTTTTTTTGAGACGAAGCCTCAAGCTATCCCCCTGGGTAGAGTGCCATGGCATCACAGCTCACAGCAACCTCCAACTCCTCGGCTCAAGCGAGTCTCCTGCCTCAGCCTCCCAAGTAGCTGGGATCACAGGCGCCCGCCACAACGCCCGGCCGAAAACCTCTTAAATAAATTATGTACACCTGTACTAATATGCAGCCTTTTACTGACCTGAGAAGTTTTTAAAAATGTATTATAAAGTGAAAAAAGCAAGCTGTGTAACAAAGTGCCAAGGATAATTCACATGTGTGACAAAACAAAGAGTATTCTAGGTGAGTGTGTATAAATTGCTAGAGTGTGGTTTGGAATGAGACACATAGATATCTAAACTGTGGTTACTTCCAAGAACAGATTTTAGATTGTGGGGTAGAGATGAGGAATTTGGTGAAATAAAACATTTACATTTTACTGCACATTGAATTATTTGAATTTGTGCTAAGGCCCACTCTGAGCTTTAGTCCCTGTGATGCTTTTTGATAGAGTTCTGCTCCTGTTTCTAGTTCATCCTAACTTAGGGTCCTTTTATGCTTATTGCACTTATCCCCCAGGATATGAGTCCATGAAGATGCCAGGAAAAGCCTGAGGCTTGCCTTTCCCTACTTGTGCCTGTTTTCCCCACTCCCACCGCAGGATATGGGATGCTAGACCCTACAGGCTCCATCTCAAACCAGAGACTACACTCCCGAAAGAAATAAATGTCACCCTTAAATTCAAATGAAAATGTATCCTTTTTGTAGAAAATATGTGGAAGTAACTACACACATTGTATACTCAAAGACTGCCTTTTTCATGTTTGATTTTTAAAAAAATCTCACAAGGGTGCACTGGAAATGTTTCTCTTATTCATCATCGCCTCATGTTTCCTCATTAAAATGAAGAGAAATTCACATCATAACTGCATTGATTAATTACAGATATGAAACATTCAAATGTGCCCCCATTTCTTAGTGTAGGAGCCCTTGGAATGAGGATTGGGGACAGTGGAGAGTACGGTGAACTGTCGGACTGTCTTTCCCTTCTGGTAAGCAGACAGGAGAACTGGCTACTAATTTTACTTCAAAAACTCCTTGTTTCCAAATTTCTCAGTTGGCCAGTACTAATGAACACATTTTCCTGAAGAGCTCCATTGCCTATTTCACTCTCTGTGTTGGAGAATGTATAATAGTATTCGTGTCTACCTGGCTTAACTGTGTATCAAATTACAGTAATTCCTATAAATAACTCAAGAGTATTTGGAGTATCTACAAGGTTCAGTTTCCGCCAGTGACTGGGGCAGGAGTAAGAGGGAAGACAAATAAAGGGAATTAAAATGACTTATTTTTTTTTTATTCCCCAAAGTTAGAGCAAGACTGGTTGCAAGAAACAGGAAAATACATGTAATCGAGTGCTCCAAGGATATACTATTCTCCCTCCTTTCTTCCCGCTCCCACCTCTTTCTCTCTTTTCCACTCCCTCCCTCATTCCTCCCTGCCTTCCCCTACCTCAGAAAGTAATCTCACCCTTTCGTCACATATTATTGAAATCCCAGTTCTTTAAAAAACTCTCATTTTTGCCCAGACTGAGAGCATGTCATTTGGAAGTGATGTGCAAGGCAAGAGATAACCAGGTAGAACTCAGCGATTCGCCACAGAAAATGGTTCCATGTTTGGCCGTAATGCTATCAGAGTCTGTCCCTCAATAGCTCTTTACTGCTCTGAGCTCAGAATCTGCTGATTCAAGACTTTGCCTGCATGGGGAGGTGTTAGGGTGGAGAGAAAGGGAAGCCTAGCAGTGCGGGAAGAGTTAGGAAGAAATATTAATAGTCCTTCCAGAACACATAAGAAGTCAAGAGAATTTTTTAAATAGAAATAGTGCCCCCTCCCCTTCTCTTCCTCCCTCTACCTCTCCTTCCGTGTCTTCATTTCATGCTGTGGTTATGTTGATTGGTAGGGAAGAATCTTCTCAGCTAGCTGCGTAGTACCAAGCAAATGCACTTCAGTTGAAAATGGTTAATGGTGAGGGGTTAGCCAAATACAGGCAGCAGACTTGATAAAGGTTAAGTACGGATGTCTGGGTGGTGCGGTAATGGGAATTCAGAAAATAAAAAACTTCAAATCACCCCAAAGCACATTGGAGTACACAGACATTTCCCTTTGTATAGGTTCCACACACACGGCAAATGGGCTGACAAAACAGAAACGTCTACGAATAAGTTAGATATGGTTCCATTTCTTTAATAATTCTTTCAGTTCTAGTAATTTCCTATAAATTCAGAAGGGGAGACCAAACTAGCATTGTCTTTGAACAGAAAGACTATTAAATGGTTATATTTTTATTTATCAGTGATCCTCTTGTTATAATGGTGGCTCCTAAGCTTTCGTTTTATTTGAATCAAAAAGTATATGAAATCCATAGACTAAATAAGTTGACATTTTTCAAATTTTTTTTGTTCTAGTATTGACTTTCTAACCCTCCCTTGTGTTTAAATCATGGGCTTTTAGACACAGTCAAGTCCTCATTTATCAATAATGATCTTGAAAGGGTAGAGCAAGCTACTTCAGAGTGAGGTAATAAATTTACAAATTATATTTATGATTTCATACATTTTAAAGTGTCTTATTTCACATTAGGAAGCCAGACTCCTTGGATACTATTCTGTTATGATGTTGTCAATCAAAAGAAGGTGTTAAGTAAGGAAACATTAAAGTGAAGGCATAAACTTTTAATGTTTAATTTTTTTTTTCATTTTTTTGGGCAGTACAATCTTAGCTAATATTTAGTCTTGTAAATAATTTATCTACTATGTTGAGGACAGAGAAAGGGAAGGAAAAATAGTCTGGTCTTTGTTGTTTCCACATCTAACAAATCAGCCTGATCTTAATGCTGAGCCATGTTCCCTCTGGTTGCTACCTTTTCTACCTATTCACCCATTCCAACACTTCATGGCCTCTACTACTCTTTCTTTCCTTTTACAGCCTCAAATCAGACACCAAAGCCCCATCTACAATTAAACTCCCTTGACACCTGCACATACATGCTATGGCTAATGATAAATTATACATGCATGAGGACCAGAATCATTTTTGTGAATCAGAAAAATCTATAAGCAACTGTATCTGTATCTTTTCACTTTAATTCCTGAAAGTAGTCAGGCCTTTTGACATATGATCTTCATCATCTATTAATGCAAAACAGTAATGATTGTTAGAAGCAAGGCGCTTAAATTTATATTTATGTGTGAATGACACAGAATTTGTATTTCTTACATGGGTTGCTGCCCTAGGTAATTTTCACAAAATCTGATAAAATATGGGTGATCTTACTTATGCTAATAAATTAAAAGGTCAAATAAAAAACAAGAGCCTAATTTATGACTACACTGGTATAATGCCTTGTCTACCTATAGTTATTGGCATCTTTTAAGATTACTAAATTCTAATAATTTCAATATCAAATCATTTATTTTACTTCAAATGTTTTAATGAAATAAATAGGCCTGTAAAACATCTCCTTGCTAGTTGAAAATAGAGAAAAATGAACATAAAAATTTCTGAAAGCGTTGCTATTAGTACCATTAACTACTGCATTTTTTATTTCTGAAAAACAAAAAATGAAAAGAAATATGAGTGCATTAAAAATTTCTAATGGAGGCTCGGCGCCTGTGGCTCAAGTGGATAAGACACCAGCCACGTATACCCAAGGTGGTGGGTTGGAATCCAGCCTAAACCCACCAAACAACAATGATGGCTGCAATCAAAAAATAGCTGGGTGTTGTGGTGGGCGCCTGTGGTCCCAGCTACCTGGGAGGCTGAGGCAGGAGACTCACTTGAACCCAGGAGTTGGAGGTTACTGTGAGCTGTGATGCATAGCACTCTACCCAGGGGGACAGCTTGAGGCTCCTGTCTCAAAAAAAAAAAATTTCTAATGGAATAAGTCCAAAACAAATACAACAGTTTGAAGATAAACTCATAGAGCGAGTCAGATGAGCCACATTTGTGGACACATTTGGGAGCAGGAACCAGTTATCTTTAGCCAGATTTAGTTGTGCTTAATATAGCAATGGAAACTTGAACTGAGAGGATTAGGAGAGTGGTTAGATTTCAAATAGAGGGGTCTCAGGACAGTGGACAGCTCCTTCTCTACCCCAGTCACAATAATGACCACTTGTACCTATGCTAAGGCCATATTTTTCTTAAGTGCCTTAGGAATAAAATAATGGGCTCCATATTTTAGGGTCCTAAATGCCTTGGACCATCTGCTAAGATCTTCAGCAGTGTCCATCCATATCTAGGACACATCAAAAGGACACTACCACTATCATCATGATTATTACTATCATCATAGCTGACGTTTATACCAGACTTAACAGTGTCTCACTCAATTTTCACAACTTCAACAGGATCAATACATTATCATTTTTCAGATGAGGAAACTGATGTTTAGAGGGGTTTGTAATTACCACAAGGTCATATAGCTGGAAAATTATGAAGGTGGGAAAGCCTATGCTCATTATCATACTATACTACCCCTGGTCCTATGGCTCTATACACAGATAATTTTGTCTCTATGGAGTCTGATATTCCCTGAGATAGATCCCTGACATCAGCCTTCATGTCCACGTCCATGTTTATTTCCATGACCCTTCAAATTCCTCATCTTCACATCTACCTCCTGCTCCAGTTAGCTCCCTTATATGTCTGGCCATCTATGCATCCCTCCAATATAAGTGTGTTCTGGGTTATAACATCTTTTCCACTGCTGCTCCCTCTAGTTATTGTGAGTACAGCCTTCTCAGAATTCTGATATTCCCCATTCCCATGAAACCTTTTTCTCCCCTTCTCCCTCCCACACCCCTCCATGGCCTCCACTCATTAAACCCCCGTCAAGTCATCTGACTTCACCGACTTCATGAGCCCTTTCTAGCAAACTCAACTCTTGGCTCAGCTATATAACACAGCCCTCAGACACCCTAGATTCCCAGATTTCATTCCTCACAAACTGCTCTTTGATCCTCCTGCTCCACATATGCTATCGCTGAATACAAAGTCCACTCAGACTTGCATGAGAATAAGACAAAGTGTAACACCAGCCACTCTTTCTTAATATGTGATTCTTCATAAAACATATTCATTCTTTCACTTTCCCCTAATACCTAAAATTAATATTCTAAGCCTCTGTTGTCTTCCTGAACCTACATTTCAGGACTCTACTACAGGAGCTTCTGGGATCCCAAATTCTATATTAAGGATATCCAAGTTGCATTAATTCACCCATTGTTTTCATTTTTCAACATCTATGGTTGTCTACATTCTTTTATCTGTTCTTTGTCTCTAAGAGAAAGATGATCTTGGCTTTGTACCTGTAGCTCGGTGGTTAGGGTGCTGCTACATGCACTGGGGCTGGTGGGTTTGAACCTGGCCAGGGGCTGCTAAAACAACAATGACAATAATAACAACAACAAAAAAAAAAATAGCTAGGTATTGTGGCTGGCACCTGTAGTCCCAGCTACTTCAGAAGTTGAGGCAAGAGAATCACTTTAGTCCAAGAGTTTGTGGTTGTTGTGAGTTGTGATGCCATGGTGACACAGTGAGACTCTGTGAAAAGAAAAAAAAGAGAGAGAGAGAAAGATGATCTCTTCACTACCATTTGAGGTCTCATATCTGTGCTCTACAGCCCAGATATTCCCCCCGCTTCAAGAACCTTGTTCTTCATTCATTATGTTCAGCTCCTTTCCTTGAAAGACAGGCATTCTTGGACAACACTGCTTTATTTGTCTCTACTCATCCCTCTAATAATGTTCTTCATTCTCTCTCTCTCTCTCTTTTTTTTTTTTTTTTTTTTTGCTGCCACTGTTGTTGAATGATTTTCTACAATTTTACTTCTATTCTCAGTAACTTCCAGAAATGAATTATTTCTCCCCTAAGACTACAATAAGAGTCCCGTCTCAAATTCAGGGGACTTTTCTCTGTCATCATTGCCCTTGATCTTTCTGAAATAATGTATTTTGTGGAGAACCCTATCCCAGTTTTTCATTATGCTGCACATTTTGTTTGAGTTCCTTCTGTTTCTCTACACAGTCCTCTGTTTACTTTACTGATCCTTTTTCATCCACCTACTTACTAACACTTTCCATACAGAGGTCTTTAATGACCACAATCTTTGTCTTGGTTAATTAACTTTTATCATTCCAGTTGCACTGATAAAAAAAATCCTACTTCTTTGACAGTGCACTGGACACCAGTTCTACTTCTTCCACTAGCTATAGGACATCTTAAATGTTCTTTTTCAACTCAAGCTGATACAACAAGGTGTTGTTTCTCCCAACAGTATACACACACACACACACACACACACAGAAAAGTCACTATTCCTCATCACCATTTCCTGTTGTCATCAAGTGTTATTAATTCTGCTTTTGGAAAAATTCTTTCATACATTCCCCTTCATGTTTTTCCTAGAATAGCTCAGGCCATCAGCATATTGAGAATTTCTAACTTTTTTTTTTTTGAGATGGGGTCTCACCCTGCCACCCAGGCTGGAGTGTGGTGGCCTCATCATAGCTCACTATGATCTCAAACTCCTGGGCTTAAATGATCCTCCTGCCTCAGCCTTTCAAGTAACTGGAACTGCAGGCACATACCAACATGCCCAGCTTATATTGCTTATATTGACCCTTTTGGTAGAGACAGGGTCATACTATTGCCCAAGTTGATCTTGAACTCCTGGCCTCAAGAAATCCTCCAGCTTCAGCCTCCCAAAGCGCTAGAACTATAGGCATGAACCACCATGCCCAGATTTAATGTCTTATTAACTATATTCCTTTCCCCTCTGTCTTTGCTGATTTATCTATTTCTGCCCAGCTTAAGTTTCCCATTATAGGACAGTTTATTTGATTAACAAATAATTCATTTTGTTTATAAAGTAGATACAAAAAAGAAAACTTTAAATGCCACTTGTAAGCCTATCATTAGATATAACAACTATTAATATTTCTTTTTTATTATCATTATTTTTATTAAATCATAAACACATAGATCATGTATACATTAATGCATGTATGGGCTACAAGGTGCTGATTTCATATATAATAATTAGGTATGTTTACATCACACTGGTTAATATAAACCTCGTCTCGTTTATTTAATTATTGTGTTAAGACATTTACACTCTATACTTAATAAATCCAACAAGTACCCTCGCATTAATATTTCTTCCAATGCTTTTAGTACATATCTTTTCAATAGCTTACAACATGGCATCACATGTTGTATTTAGAACTTGAACATGTATCATGTAAATCTGTTCGATATCAACAAGAGCCCATTTTCATCACCACACTGTTTTAGTGGCAGCAAACCATTTCCTTGTATGGATGGGATATCATTTACTTAAACATTACTCAATTTGTTTTTAGCATTTAGATTTTATAAACAATACTGTGCAAAGCATTCTTGAAGTGAAATCTTTGTATACATTTATAGTTTTATCTAAGTACAATTGCTGAGTGAAAATTTTTAAGACTTTTGACAAAATGCAAAATTATCCTTAGAAAGGTTATAACAATTTAGAATCCCACTAGGGCTATATGAAAAATGTATACTTTCTTGAGCCTCATGCACACATATTTAAAAATCTGTGCCAACCTGTTAACTGAAATGGCAAGTTGAAATTATATTTCTTTTAATATACTCATTAGCTATTTGCAGCCAAACCTACTAGGAAAGAAAATAAAAACCCAGTTGTGTGTTTACTACATTTTCATAGGAAGGAGGAAAGAGGAGTAGAGAGAAAGCTAGGAAGCTAAGATAGACACAGACCCCACATAGTAGAGGGTCTCAGGACGCTGTAGTCTCCCTTCTCTCTTAATATATAGAACATTTAAATTTCATCATTAGAGATCTTCCCCCTTCTCCTCTTGCCAACCCGGGTAAATAACAGCATCTAATGTTTTTGAAGTAGAATGTGAAGAGGCTGCATATGTGTATGTTTCTTCTTCTATTAACTTCAAAGCACCCTTTAAAACATGCCATTTCAATGAGAGTTATACAGCTGTCAGCTCACTGTCTCCTCCAGCTTTTGCACACCAAGAGTGAGATCTCCAGCCACATGCTCATTATAGAACTCCACCCCAACTAAACGAGTTGGATACACTGTGAAGCTCACTGAGCAGGGTTTGACTGGTATGGAAATGTATTTGCCTTTGATGCTGGCAGAACGTTTTTGTTGGAAATTTGAGATCTGTCAGAAAGTGAAGTAGTTTCAAATAAAGGTGAGGTCAGGTGGAAAGATGTGCTTTGAGGAAAGCAGAGAAGAATTATCAGTGTGGAGCCATTGGAGAAGTGTGATTACCCTGGAAAGAAAGAATAATCATCATTCATTGTCACCCAAAGCATTTAAAGCACACTGCCCTACATGTATTCAACTGTGGATAGGGTTTCTGATTATAATTGAAGACTTAAATTCTGCCTTCTTTTCACAGTTAGATTAGGGGGATGTTTTTAGTCTTCTCTCATAGAGGTTGCCAAGAATGATCTGGGATTTGGAATATGACATAGCACATGGACAGAGCTGTGGAAGGGGAGTTGATAATTTCTGGTTTTTGAAATCTGGGATACTGGCTTTTCCTTTCATTTAGAATGTCATTGAAAACTAGAAGGAAAAATTAGATCACACAAATTCCCTAAAATGCTTAGGTATGCTTCCATTTGGTTATCTTGAGCTTTTTAATTCCAGAATCTCGAGCTCAGAAAGAAAGTCATTTGATCCTATCTCCACATTCCATGATGAAGAAAAGAGAAGTTTCAAGATGGTGGTATACACTTAGATTTCCCCTACAACTATGTGGAAGATTAAGAGCTAGAGTTCTGGTTTCTGAATCTGTGTCCAGTCCTCTTTAGGACACAATCAAATTCCTAGTATAACATTCTAGGGAATCTTCCCTTTGTTATGAGCATAAAGTCTGAACGTGAAGCAGAAATCAACTCCATCGAATGAAGGCTGAGTCCTTTGTAAGGAGCTTTGGGTTTCTGCATTCTCCCCTCCACATTCTCCTTAGGCTCATCATTTCCTACAGAGGACTTGACTGAATCTGCTTGGTTTATAAATTCACAGCCTGGAGCTGGAATGACTTTTCCCTTTAAAGACTATTATTTGATTATCTTCATAACTTTACTTGTAATGCTTAAATTACTTTTAGCATTTTTTAGGTCATATGTGATTAATCTTTAATGATAATTTGACAGTTTACTAACACATTTCTAAAGAATCTGTAATTAATTTTAATGCACATCTCATTTTTTTTCTAATTTCACACTTGTATTTATCTCATTATATATGTTGGATTAAAGATATTAATGTTCCATTTGATCAAAACTTATATTTGAAGTCTCACATTGCTGGAATGAAATAGAGAACTTTGACAACATACAATTACAGTGTTCAAAATTTCTGAACATAAAATTTATATAAACCCTCATCTCCAAGTGTATTTATTACATTCAATGCAGAAAAAGAAAATCAGAAACTCAGAGCTTAACAAAAATTCAATTTGTCCTGAGACTAAGAACTAAGTCTTATGGCTCTCAGCCCAATTCTTTCTCCTCCCTACTACACACTTCTGCCTTTTTACTCTGACCACACAGCTGCTTCACTAAAGGTTATTGCATAGTGAAACCCACTTAATTGAAGGTATGCATTGCTAGGGATCTGGAGCAGGCACTAAGAAAAGCAAGAGATATTTAAAACAGCAACTTTGGAAAGAGGAAGCAATAAATATCAAGAACCAAGGGTTCAAGGATAAGGTACCAGAGATGGCTAATATCATATTTAAATATCATCATAAGCTTCAAGGGAAGGTCAAACTCACTGGTGGTAATTCATCTTCTTACTTGTGGGGAAATGCCTTTTGTTCTCAGCACAATGAGCCTTCCTGGTGCCTGCCATGCCCACCTTGTATAGCTGTTTCTTCAGTATATCTTTTTGGTGGTTTTGTTTTCAATATGATCTTTTGGATTCTGTATTTTCCAAGAAATCTTTTATAATTTCTAGAGTGCCAAAGAATCTTACTTTTTCCAGTATGGTTATTAGAAGACAGTCTACTAAAATGTTATTTTGGTACAAAGATGTGTTCTCAAATAAGAATCACTAAATATTCAGTGAAACCACGCACTGTGACAGCTAGTAACCTAAACAAATGGAGACAATGCTACCCAAGAAAGCATAATTAATCAAATGGGTGTAATAATAGGTTAACTTCAATTAATCTCTTCCAAAATATGTGAAAATATAGTGTGTGCATGTATGTGTGTATACAAGTTCAGGCAATTAAGTTTGCAAACTCATCCTCATAAAAATGCTTCAGACCTCATTGCTGAATATCACTATGGTCACCTTCAAAGTACTCCCCTTGGCCATCTAGGATGAGTTTGCAGACTTAATGGTCTGTATATAGGTGTATAATAATCAATTAGAAATTATGTATATTAAAAATTAGATTGTTGAAGTAAGAAATTCAATAAATAGTCTACAAATCACAATGAAATTGGCAAACTAAAAGTTTAAAGGGCGGAATCTCATCAAAATGTAAATGAAAAAATACATAAGTATATGTTAACTAAATGATGAGACAAGGTCAAAATTTCATCATCTAAATAAAAAGAGCTCAAGGAAAGAAAAGAAAATTTAAGAGAAGAAATTCATAAACATGTAGATAAAATTTCTCAAAATTGAAGAAAAACAAAAGAAAAGGTCTCTTGTTAATATCATAGTGAAATTTCTGAGCACCAAAGAAAAAGATGAGATTCTAAAATCTTTTCTGTGAAAATAAACAGATTATACAAAAGAATAAGAATAAAAGAGAAAGTATATCATACTAGTTAACAATTGAATTGCATGAATTAGAGTCCTGATTTTAACATTTGTAAACTATATGACTTCAGATTTACCCTCTTGATCCTTCAATTTTCTCATTTGTAAAATTTAATAATATTAATAATACTTCACACATTGATAATAATAATATCTCATAACCTCATGGTTAAATGAATAAATGAGTTAATATTGGTGAAAGCACATAGAACAATATCTGGCACATAGTGTGTCTGTATATTATATATAAATGTTGTTTAAATAAAATTAAAATCAGATTTCTCATAGGTCATACTGGATAAAGTGAGATAATAAATTAATATCTTCAAAATTCTGAAGGAAAATACTTTTGAATATAGAATGCTATCCCCAACTAGCTAAACTATCATCCAAATGTGAGGGCAAAATAAATACACCGTCAATTTAGGTAAATTCTTGACATTTAGAAAGTCAAGGACCCTCAAATTTGAACATCTACAGACTCTTTCTGATTGTAAGTACTCCAGCAGAGAAAAAATGTACTTGAATAACATAGAAGTTGGAACAGATCTCATATTTCAACATCATCACCATACAGATAAGAAAGCCAATACCAATACAGACTAAGAATTTTCTAGTAATAATGTAGGAGTCAGAGTTGAATACACATGTCTTGACTATGGCCCAGTAATTTTTTCTCACCTTTCCATCATAGGACTTCACAAATAATTAGGTTTGGTTTGTTCAGGTTTCAAATTTCTTCTGTGACAGTGAGATCCTAATGCTACAGAACTATGAGTACATGCATACAACAAACTCCACATTGGTTTGGAATTTTAAAACAAGTTGTACTCCTTGATAAAGTGAATATTTAATCAAAAAAACATTCACTGTCAGCCCTAACAACATCAAAATTTTAATTTCCCTATGTTCTAGAGAATATACAGCATTTGTACTAAGCAGATAAGGTATTCAGTGAGTAGCATAATTCGAATGATCCAAGTTGCATCTCAAAGCTCTGATAATTAGTCTTGGAGAAGCTTGGCTGATGTTATTGTTGTCATTGTTGCTTCATTTGTTTTCTATTTACTTAGAAAGCTTATTTTCTACTTGGATTACTATAGGCAGTTTATTTAAAACCTAGCCTCCATTTGCTTATCTACAATTTGAGGATATCCATCTTGCTTTGCAGAACTCCTGTGTGGATTTAATGATTTAATGTAATGCAATAAAATGAAGAGAGGCATGCTTGCCCCAGGATAGGTGTCAGCCAAATAACTGTTCCCTCCTCTGCCCTCATTCATGCACAAAGAAACTCTAAGAAAGAACTTTTTCTTCTATCTTTCCTCATTCTTTCTTGCCTCAAACCTCTTTGCTTTTTGCTGCTAGAATGTGGGATTTTGCTCATAGGCATTAATGAAAATATTTTATTTAGAGGTACTTGTCCTGATCCTTTCTATTCACAGAGAATTTTCAAAATATCTAGATGGCCTTTGAGGATAGAAAGAAGCGACAATGAGACATGAACAGAGAATCATCACATGCACAGAAATAAGAAGTAAATTAGGATTGTGAGGTCTGTCTTCTTGTTTGTTTTTTGAAGTCCAGATAAATGTAAAAGTATTTAGGCATTACTATATGTTCTGCTGATCTCATATTACAAACTGTTTTAAGATTATTCAGAATAAGGAACCTTCATCACCAACACAGATATGAGACTGCTATTCAATATTCATATGAGAAATTCACATGGGACAAAGTTGACTGCAGCCTTCATGTAGGACAATCATTGGGAAGTACCTGCCTGAGAAAGATCTCCCATGTGGCATAAATGCACTTTGTATTAATAAACATTCTTCGCTTTAGAACCAAAGTGAAATCCTAGTTGGACTCATTTTGTAAAGGGGAATGGCTACTCAGTATTTCCTTTATGCCCACATGGGTGTGACCATATTTTAAGAAAAATCTTTCTCTTAAAAATTTCAGCTACAGATTAAATGTATTAAGGATTTATATGTTAAGGATGTACAAAGATTTATTCCTCTTCAACAGGTATGTAAAAAAGCTAATTCATTTACAAAAATCACTTTGCTTGCCCTATTCATGTTACTTATAAGAATTATCTTGGACAGAATCACATGTACATTGCAAGATGTATGCAAACCTGCAGCTACAAATTTCTCTGCAATGGGGGGTTTAAAAATAAGTGAGACAGAGACGGGTTTTGTCTAACACTGGACCCATATTCTCACTATGCTTAGGAATGTGTAAGCATAGTGCTTGCCTTTGTTCTTTCCTTTCTACCCTGAACCATCTCTTCCTCTACCATCCTACGAAAAGGCAAGAGGTATGAGGAAAAGGCGCTAACTGTGGCTGCTTAGACACCTTGGTATCCATTTTCTTACCTTTGAAAGTGAGATTAAGATGTTTTCATTTCTCTTCCCCCTGCCCCGCTTGCAAATTAACCTCTGTCTACCAAAGAGAAAAAATAAGTACACAAATAAACTTCATTTCCATTGATACTTGAAGTAGAATAGAGAGAGAGTGTGTGTGTGTGCATGAGCACTCAGATGAGTAAGTTCTAAATTACTTAGAAAACTGGAAAGTGTATCTAATCACCTACAGAGGGTTTACAAGAAGAAAGCCTATTCAACCATAGGCTGACAGAAAGTATCAGGTAGTTCAGAAGAGTTGACCTGAAAACAGAGGTTAGTTTAGGTTAGTTTTATGTTTCGTCTACATAAGGAATGCTATACCCTCCAAAGTCATATTACTTCATAGCATAGTCAAGTGACCAATTTCCCCACATCTAGGGAACTAGAAGTATATTCCCTAGAAAAATAGAACAAGAAAACTAGCAGGGCATGGTGGCTCATGCCTGTAATCCTAGCACTGTGGGAGGCTGAGATGGGTAGTTTGCTTGAGCTCATGAGTTTGAGACCAGCCTGAGCAAGAATGAGACCTCCATCTTTAAAAAAAATATCCAGGCATTGTGGTGGGTGCCTATAGTCCCAGCTGCTCTGGAGGATGAATTAAGAGAATTGGTTGAGCCCGAGGATTTTGAGGTTGCTGTGAGCTATGACTCTATAGCACTCTACTGAGGGCAATAACAGGAGACTCTGTCTTTAAAAAGATAGAAAGAAAGAAAACTCCAGATGGGCTTCAGCTAGCATTGGCTTTGGTTAGCTGCCAAACTAAAAAAAGGAAAGGAAAATGAAGTGAAAATCACTTCCTATGGAAACTCTTCCCCAGTGTTCTTTCCCACCCAGTTCCAGAGTACTTTCAGCTCAGCTCCGCTCAGACATGCAGGTGGAAGACTGAAGGACTCTTCTCTAGAGAAAGTAGAGTACCGTGGAGGCAAGGCTTCACCCACAGAATGAAACTTTCAATGATCTTTTTAGAACATCATTCGCTCTTAAATATAAATGAGTAACAATATTTCACCATGAAAGCAAGGGCCAAAACCCAAGAAACAAAAAACAATTTTTAGGAAGCAGAGGTAATGCTAGGAATAGAAGAAAACTCCCAAAAAGTTTCAGGATATAACTAATATCCTTAAATAGAAGATATTATATTGATGAAATAAGGAAGAAATATTTTAGGAAAGAGTAATCATAGAAGGAAAAAGATTTTAAATATTACATGATTATGGATGTGCTCAGAGCAAGATGTCTGAAGAATAGCTCATCTGTTTATAACAAACCCAATAGCTGATTCCTGTCATTGTGATGAGGGGCACAAAACTTGTAGTCTCCCTATGAACAAATTCCCTACATGGGAGGGAAGAAGAAAAAAATTATGTGGTGGATTTATAGGGGATCACTGTATAATTCCTTCAACTGTGATATATGTTTAAAAAAATGCCTAATAAAATACTGGAAAATTTTTAAAAAATAACAACAGAATTTAAGAAAAAAACTTACATGATTAGCCAAAATTAGAAAATGAATAAAAGGACCAAAAATAGAACAAAGAAGAAGAATGAAAATGGATGTGAAAAGATAAGAAAATTAGAAAATCATTTTTAGATTCTAGGGTTTGAACACACAACTAAGAAGAAATTTAGGATAAAAGAATAGATAAAATGGTGGAAAGAAAACTTTTTTTAAAATATCAGAAAGTAGCCAAAAACCAAAGAACATGAGTATTTTAGATTAAAAAACTGCTCACTACCTGCCCAGTGAACAAAATAAGACCTGTGCCAGGGCACATTATCATAAAATTTAAGAACATGAAGGAAAGATCCAAAGAATTTCTAAATAGGAAAAGCAGATTACCTGAAAAGAATCAAACAAAAGAAACCATGGGCTTCTCAACAGTAACTGAATGAATGTCATTTTCAACTCTATACCAAACTGAAGTATCAATCGGGAGTTTAAAAAAAGAAAAAATAGTAAGGATAGAATAAATATATTACATACATTTATGTATTGCATACATACACATAGAGTATCAAAGTTTTATCTTCCATAGACCCTTTTTCTGAGAGATGTGTCCTGCCATAATGAAGGAAAGATAAGGGAATATATGGATTCCAGAAACACGGGATATAACATGAAGCATGAATATACATGAGGATAGCATAGAAATTGTCAGATGTACAACAAGACTAAAGAGAAACCAGTCAAGGGTCAGGTGGAAAACAAAGAGTTTCAGGAAGAAGGTCTCAGAGCAAAGAGATGAACTGAGAATTTTTACCATGAGGAGAATTGTATTTAGTGGTGATTAACTGACAAGTGGGAATGTGTTGGAAAACGTGGTTATAGAATCAAAGAGAATTCAGTAAATATGAAAAAGGCAATATTTAACTTCAAGAAAAGCCAGAAGTCAAAAAAAAAAATGTGTATACCCTATACTGTAATCCATTAAAACACTCTAATACTTTGTCATGCAAGGAGGAATATTTTCACAATAATAATAATAAATAATAATAGCAATAATAATAAAAACACTGAATACTTAATTAAAAATTAGGCATTAATTAAAAAGTATGTACTTAATTAAAAATTATGGTACTTACATAAAGAGGAAATAGAATGGATAATAGAGATAGCTGAGAGTGCAAAAATCTTCATCTACTATAATATAAACTCAATATGCAAATTTGATGAAATAAGGAATTATCTATAGATATGTGGAGTAAATAACCACTTTAATGTGGTTGCCTTTTAGGATGGAGGAGGAATGTGGAAGAGAGGGGGACATAACTACTATTTTTTTGTTATAAAAATTTTAGCACTAGTTGATTATTTAATCTTATAATAGATTGATAAACATAATTAAACAAGATGATAAACGCTTTTTTAACTTTTTATGTTGAGTTTTTAGGATTACAAAAAAAAAAAATACAGGCTCATTGATGAACGTTTGGAAGATACCTAATGATTTAGAAAAGGAAATTGAAAACCATGCACCTAGTGTCATCTATCATTAGGCATTCTTTATTCCTCTGTGTATTATTTCACACACACAGCCATTTTGTGAATACAATTTCGATCTTTTTTTTAGCTTGAAATTTTATAATAGAGGTTTTCATATATATTTTTTTCTTTTTTTGGAGAAAGTCTCAATCAGTCGCCCTGGGGTTGAGTGCCATGGAGTCATAGCTTACAGCAACCTCAAACTCTTGCTTGGGTTCAAGCGATCCTCTTGCCTCAGCCTTCCAAAGTAGCTGGGACTACAGGTGCCTGCCACATGCCTAGCTATTTTTTAGAGATGGGGACTCACTCTGGCTCAGGCTGGTCTGAAACTCCTGAGCTCAAGCAATTCACCCACCTTGGCCTTCTAGAGTGCTGGGATTACAGGCATGAGCCACCATAGCTGGCCCATATCTTTAAACATTTTCAAAAGCATCTTATGGGGCGGTGCCTGTGGCTCAAAAGGGTAGGGCAGCAGTCCCATATACCAGAGGTTATGGGTTCAAACCCAGCCCCGGCCAAAAACTGCAAAAAAAAAAAAAAAATCTTACTGGCTGCATAATAGTCCATCTGATGTCATAACATAATTTAACTATTGTCATATTTATAGAAATTTATTTTTTTAAAAAGACTTACCAGTTGCTAATAATGCTATTTTAAACACATTTTTTCATTGATCTTTCCTAGTGTTTTACTATCTTTACCTAGAAGAATTCCTAGATGAATAATTGCTAGACCAAATGGTAAAACCATTTTTGAGGCATTTGGTGCCTGTTATTAAATTGCTTTATAGAAACATTCTTCCAAGTCATGTTCAATCAGTAATATATGAGAATATCTCATTTCAATGCCACCCTGCTGGCATTGAATTTTATCATTATAAAAAAATCATTTTCAATAAACCTAGAGTAAAATTAAATAGTTTTTCCCAAGATCTCAGATATTTTCATGTTTTTAAAAATTGGTGACAAGAAGATGAGTCCCTAAAAAAGCCTCCACAGAAAGCAGAAGATACATAGAACAGGTCCTGCTCCGTAGTGTTCATCTGTATGGTTATTTGTGTGTGGAACCAACATTTGGTAAGATCATATTGGTATAATACTTGGTATTTAAAGGAAGGAAACAAACAAAGTCTAATCATACTACTTCATCATTAACCTCAATATAAGAAATTTTTGTTCTGGGAAGACATTCTCAATGGTGAAATTAATTTATAAATTCATTAGTTGAAATTTATGATCTCTCATTATTTAAAAAGAAGGAGCATGCATGTTAACCAAGACTCTCTGTGGTAATTAGCCTATAATTGTTCACTTGGACTAATGAGGGGTTTTCTAATATTACAGGACTACCCAATTTTATAGAACTAGGAAATTGGTAAAATAATAACAGTAGCTAACATTTACTGATGTCTTCCAAGCATTATTCCCATTTTATAGATAAGAAAATCAATGATTGAGGGATCTAGCTTGCCCAAGGCCATGGAGCCTGTATACCTTGAGAGCTGGAGTCCCTAACGATGGCACTGCTCCCTCAGTCTCCTAGATCTTTATCTTGGCTAATAGCCTTTAAGGCAGAAGTTGCAGGCAATAAAATTTCAGTTCAATATATTTTAGCTGGTTTCTAATTATATTTTAAACTTTAAAGAACTATATAATTAGAAGTTTTTATTATTAACAAGAACTTCCTGACAATGAAACAGCTTCTCTCCTGAGGTAGCGAATAAAAATTAATTTCTGATAATTCCTTTGAGAAATATCTATCTTTGCACACTTGGGCTATATGTATGTTGGAGGCAATGCTAGTTTTGGAGAGTAACACAGAACATTTAATCCCTGTCACTGCATCGCCTCCACCAACTGAGGCTAAACCACTACATCTGATAACTGCCTTCCCTACAGTCTCCTCACAGCCATCTTCACCCAAGCTGGCATCAATCCTGCTGAGCTGACCTCAGGAGAGGTTGTTCCCACACCCACACACCCCAGAGACAGCTTAGGACTTAGATTTTTTTTTTTGTATCATTCATTATTTTATATACAGGGGGAAAATATAACAAACCTTATACCTTATACCTACCATGTCAAATTCTGTCAAATCCTTATTTTGCTACATTTTAAAAGAAGTAAAATGTTACAGATACAGTTAATAGCCTTCTGTGAACATCTTCTTGTCCTCCCTCTGTCCCCAGAATTAAACATCATCCTGAATTTGGTATTCATCATCCTTTGCATGTGTGACCATATACTATGTATTCATTTTATATTCCTAGACATGAATATATATGTTTGTGTTTCCTGGGGCTGCTATCACAAGGTATCACAAATTTAGTGGCTTAAAACAACAGAAATTTATTCTCCCACAGTTCTAGAGGAGATCAAGGCATCAGCAGGGCCAAGCTCCCTTTAAAGGCTCGGGGTAGGGTCGGGGTAGGGGTTCTTCCTTACTCTTCCAGTTCAGGGAGCCCCAGGTATTCCTTGGCTTATTGCAGCGTAACAGCAATCTTTGCCTCTGTTAACCAGGTAGGAGTCTCCCTATGTGTCTCTGTCTTCTCTTCTTACTAGAACACCAGTCACATTGGATAAGGCTCCCCCTAATGACCTCATCTTAACTAATTACATCTGCAGCAATCCTATTTCCAAATAAGGTCACATTCTGAGTACTGGAAGTTAGGATTTCAGCAAATCTTTTTGGGGTCAAGGGGTGGAGAACCTACTGCGTTGGGGCCACATATGGCTTTCCAGATCTTTGAGTGTGGCCTCTGACTGAATCCCAATTTTACAGAACAAATCCTGTTGATAAAGGGATTTGCTCTGTAAAGTTTGGATTTTGTAGAGGGGCCACACTTGGGAATCTAGAGAGCCACATGTGGCCTTGAGGACATTTTCCAGCTCCATCCATGTAAACATGAAGGAGGCAAAGTCTCCATATTTCTTTGTGGCTGTATAGTATTCCATGGTGTACATATACCACAATTAGAGACAACTATAAGAGAGCAGTCCTTGGGGAGAGATTATTTTTCTGTTTTTGATACATTGATTTTGATGATCTTTTGAGTATCCTAGTGGAAAGATTCAATAGGATGAGCTAGAGATAATGATTTGAGAGTCACCTCTGAATAAGAAATAAAAGTGTATGAGTTTTTGACAGTAATCTATTTAGGAGTTGAAACTATAAGGTACAAAATGTAGTCCCAGGAAGAGACTGGAAAAACGTAGGTAAAAAAAGTGCCCAAAGAGACAGAGTTCAAGTCAGAGAGACCTGGAATACCTGCCAGGAAACCAAAGCAATTCATAGACCTATGAATGTTCTGGAACAGTGGGCCTTTGAGAAAGGCCACAGCCTTGTTAGTTTCTACTGGCCAGGCTGCCCAAAGTGTACCACACATGAGGAGTAAAGGTACACAAATGTATACATGCTCAATTGCTCATATAGTGTGGCCAGGCCTAAGCCAATGTCGAGGGTTGGGACGCCTCTGTGCTTACAGTTTCAGCATTATTTGCATAAAACCATTTACTAACAGATAGGATTGTAAGCCAGGAGCCAATAAGAAGGAGACAAGCCACATTTTAGACAGTAAGAGGCTGTTTTTAGAAGAAGAGAGGAAACTAGTCTCTAGTTGAGTAGATAACATTGGAACTTATAGCCAAAGGATCTGGTAGAGATCACAATTTTTTTGTGATACAGTCTGTCACTGTGTGTGCCAAAGTTCTTTGTACATGGAGATAGATGAAATATCATCTAAGTAGAGGTGTTTCCTAAAGGGATTACAGCAGACACAGTGTAGATTTCCTGCCAAGATAGTCTGTTGAGTTTATATGAGAACCACCACCACCATCATAGACATGCTTGATAAAATACTTGTCAAAAAGCATTCAAATACATAGCCACACATGAAAGAAAAAGAGGAAAGTGGCCACAGCTCACAAATGAGAAGAAAATGGTAAACAATTGTAAACCAGCCACCTACCTTTTTAGATCTGGGGTTGGAATGTCTGCCTGGGGAAGAGAAGTAAGCCTAGAGACCTCAGGACAGGGCCTTCCTGTCTATGAAAAGGATCCTGTCCCCCCAAATCCCAGGCTTTGGCCATAAGCAAGCTGGTGCCCCAAAATGAAGATTCACAACAGCTCCCTCATGCATCACTTAATTCTTCATTCATAAGAAGAATTCACATGCCAACAACCAAAGTCCATCAGACTGAAGAGGAAAACCTTAACACATAAGAGGACCAACATGATGAGTCATGTAATCAGTCACAGAGGAAACAGAAACAATTCAGAGAACAGGGGGCTTTAAAAAATCCCAATGAATTTACTTAGAAAGATTTGAGACATTCCTGAATTTTCAAAGTAAGTTTCAGCTTTTGTGTTGAAGAAGCAATAGGAAACAAGAAAGAAAACTCGGAAAGTAAAAATATGATGGGCAAAATTAAAAGTGTTATGGAGCAGCTAATAGAGAAAGAAATCTGTAAGGTAGAAGAAAAAGCAACGGAAAGCTTAAGGAAAAAGTCAAGACACAGATGAATTAAACTCTGTACTGAATAATATCTGACATATGTGAGAGAAGACATGTAATACAAATGTTGGTTATGATAATCAAATGAACATCACGAGCCCACCACACAATTTGAGCGCCAGAGCAGCCGTGATCCGCTTCCACTTCCCTGATCCCACGTCATGCCTCCTAACCACAAGGAAATGCAATTGTGAATTTTGTAATAATGTTGATCTTGTTTCTGAAATTTTATTTTTAGTACATATGAGTATTTTTTAAACAATAGTTTTGCTTGTTTTTGAGCAAAAAATGGCACTCATAATGACAGATTGATAGAAAAGGATATGTAGATGTGAGGCTAGGCTAGCTTGAGAAGCAACAAAGCACAGTGGCATACCTTGCCTCTGTCAATCCCAAGATAAGTGGACC
Organism: Galagoides demidoff; assembly: GCA_963574575.1. Lineage (NCBI taxonomy): Eukaryota > Metazoa > Chordata > Mammalia > Primates > Galagidae > Galagoides > Galagoides demidoff. The sequence continues at coordinate 62,478 of CAUYQV010135587.1, forward strand.
CATGATAGTTACTTCATAGCCCCTCAGTTTCCTCATCTGCAAAATGGAAATAATACCTCTTCCAAAAGGATGTGATGAGGGTTGAATAAGATAATACATGGGCATTGCTTAGAATGAGTGTGGCACCGAGTAACCACAGTGTGAATATTTGCCATAATAGTCACTATTGTACTGTGTATTATGTTCTGTGACTTCTTTTCCATTCAATTTTATGTCTCTAAGATTTATCAATTTTGTTGCATGTGGCTGCAATCCTTGCTACTTTTTTTCTATTGCATATTACATTATAAGAATATGCTGCTGTATTTTACTTTTTCATACTCCTGTCTATATTTGGGTTGTTTCACTTTTTTGTTATTAAAGATTATGTTGCTATAAGAATTTTTACATTTATTTCCTAGTATATGGTGCAAATTTTTCTCTAAAAAATACTTTCTCATGCTTAGGAGTAGAATAAGAGAATGTACAACTTTACATGATAAGACCAAATCACCAAATTATTTTTCAAAATGGTAAACACTGCAGTATTTAAAATTTTCCATTAAGTTACAGGTTCCTGGTATTGTCAGAGTCCCTAATTTCTTCCTCTTTGTTGAGAGTAAAATGATACTTTGCTATCATAATTTTCATTTGCATAATTTTAAGTGAGGTAAAGTATCTTTCCATATATTCATTATTTATGTTTTATAGCCTACAAGATGCCTACTCAAATCATTTAACCATTCTTCTATTGAATTTTGCCTTACTGATGTTATTGATTTGTAAGAGTTCTTTATATATTCTAGAAAATGACACTTTGTCAGTAACATTCTATGTGAACACCTTTTCTGAGTTTGGGTTTTATCTTTTCACTTTATTGATGGTGTTTTTGATGAACAGAGGTTCTCAACTTTAAAATAATCAACTTATTAGCCATATGCAGTGGCATTCACCTGTGGCCCCAGCTACTCAGAAGACTGAGGTGGGAAAAGTGCTTGAGCACAGGCCTTCAATGTTGCAGTGAGCTATAATTGCACCACTGTACTCCTGCTTGGGTGACAGAGTAAGACCTCTTCTGTAAAACAAACAAAAACATTGTTTCAATTTTCTAAGTAATAGTATCATAAGAATGGAAAAGCAAGTACCCAGTGTACTCAATACTAATATGTAACCAATAAATAAACAACTACATGCCCACCTGAGAGAAAAACACAATTAAATTCAAGTGCCTGGAAAGGGAAGAAGGGAGAAGGGAGGAGGGAAGGGAATTGGTAAGCTCTCATGTAATGGGCACAATGTAACGGTATATATAGCATACCCCCTGGATGAAGGGCTCAACTACAACTTGGACTTTACCTAACAAATGCAAACAATACAACCTGATCATTTGTGCCCTCATATTATTCTGAAATTTTAAAAAAATAAAAATTTTCTAAAAAATGTACTTTAATTAATTTGCATTTGTCTTTCACTGTCATGTGAATGCAATATTATTGTACTATACAGGGTGTTCATAACGTTCGTGTGTAATGCAAAATAGTTGACTATTGCACACAAACGTTATGGACACCCTGTATAAATTTAAAGATGATGATGTCAAACTCATTTTAAAAATCCTATTGGGGGGCGGTGCCTGTGGCTCAGTGAGTAGGGCACAGGCCCCTTATACCGAGGGTGACCAGCCCAGCCAAACTTCAACAAAAAAATAGCCAGGCATTATGGCGGGCGCCTGTAGTCCCACCTGCCTGGGAGGCAGAGGCAAGAGGAGGCCTAAGCCAAGGAGCTGGAGGTTGCTGTGAGCTGTGATGTCATATCACTCTACTGAGGATGATAAAGTGAGACTCTGTCTCTACAAAAAAAAAAAAAAAGAAAGGACGAAAGAAAAAATTCCTATTGAGAAAAAAGAAAGAAAGAAAGAAATCCTATTGAGATTTTTATTGAAATTGCACTGAATGTATAGAAAATGAAGGAGAAAACAACATCTTTACATTGTTGGGCCATTTAATGCACAATATGGTGTATCTCTCCCTTTGTTTCAGCTTTCTTTAATGTCTTTCAACAAACTACTAGTTTCTTCCTTTTATATCCTCCCTAGACTTTTACATCTTATTTTAGTGAACTTTTTATTTTGGAATGATTTTAAATCAACAGAGAAGTAGCAAAGATAATATAAAAGGTCCAGATATACCCCTCACAAACATTTTCCTAATGGTAACATCTTATGTACATCTTTTGTTAGATTTATTCCTAGCTTATTTATTAATACATACTTTGTTGCTACTATAAGTGACACACCGAAGAATGTTAATCTAGTTGGCTCAGCACAAATAATAACAGTCCCCAAAATATAAAACAGAGAAAAGAGAGGGGAGAAAATTATCAAAGAACAAAATTTCTGAAATCTGAAAAGACTACAATCTTTAAATTATGAGAGCCCACTCAGGGCTGAGCACGATGAATAAAAAGTAGAAGAATCTCACCTAGATGCTTTGTGAAATTTCAGAACACCAACGGTAAAAAGATCTTAAAAGCTCAGTAAGATTGTTTGCTATAAAGTGTGTTATCTTGGAGAGCAGCTTCTACACATAACTCCGAATCCCTGTGTTGAGTTTTCCTTCTGAAAACATGATTTCCTTTTATGCCCTCAGTACTTCTGAAGTGTTCTCATGTAGTTCTTACGTATTTCCCGCTAAGTTTATTCCTAGGTGGCTTATATTTTTGCAGCTATTATAATTGAATTATTTTCTCATACTTTCTAGTTATCACTGGCATAGAAAAGCTACTGGCTTTTATTTCCATTTATCCATATACTGGCCACCAACTAAAATCATTATTTCGAGTGGGTTTGAATTGAATCTGCAGTGTTTTCCTATTAGATAAATATATATTCTGCAAACAATGATAATTTTATCCTTATTAGCTCTCGTATTGCTTTTTCTTTTCTTATTACTCTAGCTAGAACATTCAAAAATTTTTGAATAATAGAAATGAGAATGAGTATCCTTGTCATTATTTTTTGTCTGGAGTATTACACTCTTGAGGTAATAAATGTCTTTGGTTTTAGAAAGAGTCTCATAGAAGAAACAGATGTTGAAATTTAACAGGTCTTTTGCTTTAACTCAGATGACCTAATTTAACCTTTTAGATGAATTTAATCAAAATATTATAATTATTGAATTGTCTTTACATTCCTAATATAAATCCTACTTAGTTAAGGTGGGCTATAGCCTAAACTGTGTCCACCCCACGCACAATCCATATGTTAGACCCTAACCCTCAATGTGATGGTATTTGGAGATGAGGTTTTGGGGAAATAATCAGGTTTTGATGAGGTCATTAGGGTGGAGCCTTCACAATGGGATTAAAGCCCTTTGAAGAAGACAGACTAGATAGCTTGTTTTCTCCTTCTTTCTCTACAATGTGAAGACAGAGTGAGAAGGAGGACATCTACAAGGCAGGAAGAGAACCGTAACCAGAAATCAATCACGTTGGCAACTTTATCTTGGAATTCTAGCCTTGAGATCTATGAGAAAATAAATTTCTGTTATTTAAGCCACCCAGTATATGGTATTTCCTATGGCAACCTGAGGTAACTAAGACAAAACTCCTGCCTGACTGCTTGGAGTGGAGACATTGGTCTTTTCCAGCCCTTGTACTTGAACTGAAATGTTAGCTCTTCATGAGTTGCAGTGTGACAACTTATACTAGACTGGGACTTGCACCATCAGTTCTCCTGGTTCTTGGGTGTTGGGACAAAGGTTAGACATAACCACCAGCTCTCTTCAGTCTTAGCTCACTGACTGCACAACTTGAGATTCCATACTCTCATAAGCCACGTCCTTATAATAAATCTCTTATAAAAAATAAATGTCCGTATTCTATTGATTCTGCTTCACTGGATAACCCTGACTAATACAAGATATATTGCCCTTTTAATACATTTCTAAAATTGTCTGCCAATAGTGTGTTAAATGCTCTTGTTCTGTCATTTTGGGATATATGTACACCATTTTTAGCGCTAGGTTTTGGCACTGGGTTCATTTTAACCTTGTAAAATTAATTGGAAATTTCACTCTCTTTTTCCTTCCTTGGGGCAATTTATATAGCAATGAAAGTAGTGTATGTTTCTAGCAAGTGTACTAAAATTTTCTTTTAAAATCACCTGGGCCTAGCAAGCTTTCGTGAATAGTTATATGACAATTTTTATAATTACTCCTTTCATTGTTGTTTTGCCACCCAGGCTTTTTTCCTGCTTTCAGTCAACATTGGTTTGTTTTATTTTTTTTTTCAGAAAATTTGCAATTACTTCCTCCATTGAAGGTTTTGACCCCTTAAAATCATCCATGAGGGTTAGAATCTACTTCTTCCTAATTCGTGCTAATGTTGACTTTTTAACATTTGAATCCCACAAATCAAAAAATTTCCTAATGGCATCTAGAAAGGTGTATCCTTTTCAGAAGATCTTCAATTTACTTTTCCCAGATGCATCAGAGGATCTAAAGCAGCTATGGCCTTACAACATCTATTTATCAAATACTAAGACTTGAAAGCCTAAATTACTCCTCGATTCATGGGTTACAGAAAGGATGTTGTATTAGTAGGCATGAAAACAACATGAATCCCCTTGTACGTCTCTATCAGAGCTCTTGGGTAGCCAGGTCACTGTCTATGAGCAGTAATTTTTTTTTTTTTTTTTTTTTTTTGGCCAAGGCTGGGTTTGAACCCGCCACATCTGGCATATGGGGCCAGCACCCCACCCTAACCCTCTGAGCCACAGGCACCACCCTGAGCAGTAATATTTTGAAAGGAATTTCTTTTTCCTGAGCAGGAGGTCTCAGTAGTGGCTAAAATTAATCAGTAAACCATCCTATAAACAAATGTACTGTTGTCCAGGCTTTGTTCTTCCATTTATAGAGCACAGGCAGAGTAGATTTAGCATAATTCTTAGGGCTCTAGGATTTTCAGAAAGATAAATGAGCATTGACTTCAACTCAAAGCCACCAGGTATGTTAGCTCCTAATAAGACAGGTAGCCTGTCCTTTGAAGCTTTGAAACCAGACGTTGACTTCTCCTTTTTAGCCATAAAAGTTCTAGAGGGCATCTTATTCTAAGAGAAGGCTGTTTCATCTACATAGAAAATCTGTTGTTTAGTGTAGCCAGACCTTCTGGATAAGTTGCTGTAGCTTTTACTCAGCTTTTGTTTCACCTTGTGCTTTTATGTTATGGAGACTGCTTCATTCTCTAAACTTCACTAACTAATCTCTGTTAGCTGCAGACTCTCCTTTAGCTTCCTCACCTCTCTCAGCCTTCCTAAACTTGAAAAGTGTTAAGGCCTTGTTCTAGATTGGGCTGTGGCTTAAGGGAATGTTGTGACTAGTTTTCTCTCAGGCCCCATCCTAGACTTACTGATTCAGAAACACAGAGGATGGGTGGTGCCTGTGGCTCAAAAGGGTAGGGCACTGGCCCTATATGCCAGAGGTGGCAGGTTCAAACCCAGCCCTGGCCAAAAGCTGCAAAAAAAAAAAAAAAAAACCCACAGAGCATGAGCCCAGCAATCTGTGCTTTAATAAGCCCTTGGGTGACTCTGATGCACTGTCATGTGCAAGAATCACTGGGTTGGAGCCTAGAGGTTTCTTACACTATACATAAAATATAACTCTATAATACATTGTCAAACCAGAATTCTTTTTAATATTCACTGTGCAAACAAGTTCTAGCACTGTGGAAACCTATCCTATTATTAAAGAAGAAATAAAACAATACAAAGCACACATCATGAAGAAAAATCCACTAAAATAGTAAATATCCCCCCCACCCCAGGTGTTAGAATAATTGATGTTTTCTCCACCGGACTTTTCTGTCTCCAAATATTTTGTAATAAGCATACATTATTTTACATTGGAAAAGAAATAGGCCACAAAATTGAAGGAAAAATTTGTAATCCATCAAATATGAACATTCAAGAAACTTATCAAAAATCTTCCACCATTTCAGTAGTCAGACCAATTAAACAGTGTTAATAATAATTTGGGTGATTTTTTTCTCTTTTAGTTTCTAAGGCGTCTCAGCTGCTTGGCCTTTCAACACCTTTATTTGATCATTGTGTGAAGTAGCCCTGGTTTAACCGGTCGGTGTAGATCACGTGAAGTCGTTTTGGGGGAGGAGCTCCGTCTCCTCAAAGAGGAGAGAAGCCCTCCACCGCCCTGATACAACCCATCTCAGCTGAGACTGCACCAGACTCACCCAAGCCATCACCTCTTCTCAAGACTCTTATAAGACCCAGACCAACAAACTCCCCAGGGTCCTACTCACACGCTAGTGACACCCTACTCTCCCACCCCACATTTTTTTCCCAAAGCAGACAATATGGTATTGTGATTAGATATAAACTGAAAGTGTATTTTCTGCCCTTCAGTAATTACACTGCCTTATGGTAGTATTATTCAGTGTGAAGCCTTATTATACCGCAGAATGAAATTCTGTATAATTTTCTTCTCCTCCAATGCACAAATGGAAATCATATTTTGGTCTGAGTTGGGAAGAAAGGCTCAGTTATCACTTGTGAGCGTGGTGTTATTTTCCCCAGAATTAAAAAATCCATCTGGGTGTCCGACCTCGCTCACCCTGCTGCCTCTCCATTCAGCCTTTTGTATGCAGATGAACCTTATCAATTTCCACCGCCTCAAAAGCCCGCACCCAGCTTGGTGCCTCCCCCTGGTCCGCGCAGCTTTAATGGAAATGCATGAGGTTTTTTTTTTTTTTCTTTGATGTCTGTGCAATATACGCATGTGGATAAAAACCTGTGCTTTTATTTAAGGGGAGGGGAAGGGGGGTTCAAATCAAAGTTAAAGTCTCTACCCTATCGCTCCTCGCTGGCGATTAGCGGAGGAGAGAAAGGAACAGCAAACCCAACACAGAAGCTGTGAAACTGGGGTTATTCAGATTATTGACTAACAAATAAAGGGGCATGGGATGTCACATTTGTATTCTGAGGGTTTTCATCCCGCCACAGGCCTCATCAACAACTTAGTGGAGTGCTACTAAATCCCCTGTGTTAACACACAGGGTTTGGGGGCGGGGGGAGAGGGGGCTCTGTGTGATTAATGCATTAATTGCAGCTCCCTCAGGCCTGGCACAGGCTGTGTCAATAATTCACTTAAGGCCAGTTGTAAACTGTCTAGTGTAAACAACTCGCAAATAACACCACTCAACCATTTACCCCAATCCAATTGCTGTTTTCCAGGCTATTAGCAACTTCCAATGAATGATTCATCCGCGGGTAATAAAACCTCCCCGTGGGGAATTGTCTGAAACCACCAGGACTACGCCAGTAGATCCCAACAGCCGGAATTTCACCCACCCCGAAGACTCACGTGGCCCTCTGAAACGCTGCTTTCCCAGGCGAGGTCTAGACAGTGCAAGTAAACGGAGGTTTGAAAAAGATGTCTAGATAATTTAGGCAACGACCCTCCTATTCACCGAGGTAAACCATTCAGAAAGAAGCCGCAAAAACCAACCAACCACCCAGATTTTCTTTGACTATATAAGTATTTCACCAACTCATTACATTTGTGACGGATAAATTTGATGCTGTTGGCCGGGATTTTTATACTATGAACTGATGATGCACTTCATGTGAACCTTCAGTTCAGAGGCACCAATCAGATCACTTTCTCTAAATTAGTGAGAACTGGCTGTGTGAACTAGTGAGCTTAACAGCTCCAATGCAGTTTGCTCTCCTGAGAAACAGAAATAGCATTTGTCCTGTTTACCTAACAAAATGATTTAAGGATTCTTAAAGTAATGATAAATATGTAAACACTTTTTAAAAAACTGGTTAGTACTAATGTACATGAGGAATTACAGCTCTTACTGATTAGTATACTAAAAATTTGGTTTTTGCTGTACTTTAAATTTCTCAGAGTACTCATGTATATGAGTGTTTGTAGAGAAAAATTTCAGATGTACAGAGCAAGGATTAGCCTCCTTTTTAAGATTTGACTAATCAGGTTTATGAAAAGAATCTGGAACCTGGAAGTTAAAATGTCTACACTCTGCTGGCCTTATATAACTTCTGCAGGAACAGGAAATAACTCCTCCCACAGCGGTTCATTTTCTCTTTGGATATCTCTAATTTGAAGAAAGTTTTTCCTCACAGTGAAATGACATCTGTCTCCTTGAATTCTCCACTCATTATGCCTACCTCTGCTCCCTGGGATCCAGAAAATAAATCTCTTTCTCTAAAATCAGCGTTTCTCAACCTGTGGGTCGCAACCCCTTTGTAATAATGAAAATACATCCTGCATATCAGACATTAACATTACGATTCATAACAGTAGCAAAATTACAGTTATGAAGTAGCAACGAAAATAATTTTATGGTTGAGGATCATCACAACATGAAGAACTGTATTAAAGAGTCTCAGCATTAGGAGGCATTAGGAAGGTAGAGAACCACTGCTCTAAATTAAGGGGACACTTGCCCTCATAATGGGAGAATGAAATCTTACAGAAATTCTGGAAGTAAAATCCTATATCAGTGATTAATTAAAACAACCCTATTTTTCCACCTTCTTTTCTTTTAAAATTTTAAAAGTAAACACACTGTTCATTGTTTTAAGTCCAAACAGAACACAAGGTATAAAGTGGCAAATATGCCCATCTACCTTCCCCGCTCCCCCAAGAATTCATTTCCTCTTCCTGGAAATAACTGCTATTAACCCTTTCTTGAGTAGACTTATGGAAATTCAAGTGCAATTTACAAACTTAGAAAGTTAAGTAATATTGTTCATGTTTTTCTACAACTATTTTGCTGAATAGTAGCTCAGACATCTGAACACAATAGCACATGTAAGGTACTAAGGTGTTTATTGGAAAAGTACTTTTAATAGAAATTTCATCTAAATTCATGTAGGAAATTGCTCATTAGTTTTCTTTTAATTACACTGTAATTGTAGATTTTATCAGGTTTGCTAGTATCTAAAATGATTGAGTAGCTTCTCTCAATCTCTCTTTTTTCTTTATTATGAAACAGTTTATATGACATGAAAATTATCTGTTCTTTGAAAGTTTGGTAAAACACATCCTTTTCTAATTTAGTTGAAATAGTTTTGTTACTTTTCTAGTTTATTAAGCTCAAAACTTAGTTGTTCTGTGTTCTAGTAAATGCATGTAATGTTATGTGTTCTCCTTATCTCTCTGCCCAACCTAGATTGTGATAAGTATTATTAACTTTGTGAATTTTCATAGTCAGTAATGACCATTTTTAACTTCCTTTTCAGCTACAAAGTTATTCAGAAATAGAATTTTTAGTTTTAAGCACAAAGTTTTCCTTTAGATGTTAAGTTATAATATATTTCTATTGCCTTGTAATCAATATGATGCATTCTGGAACTTACCAAGATTTCTATGTAATACATCATATAAACAAACTAAAAAACAAAGACCATATGATTCTCTCAATAGGTACAGAAAAAGCTGTTAACAATATCCAGCATCCTTTCATGATCAGACCACTTAAGAAAATAGGTATAGAAAGGACTTTTCTTAAACTGATAGAAGCCATCTACAGCAAACCCACAGCCAACATCATATTGAATGGACTAATATTGAAAACATTTCCACTCAGATCAGGAACCAGGCAAGGTTGCCCATTGTCTCCACTGCTTTTTAACATTGTGATGGAAGTCTTAGCCATTGCAATCAGGCAAGAGAAGGTGATCAAGGGTATACAAATAGGGTCAGAGGAGATCAAACTTCCACTCTTCACAGATGATATGATTTTATACCTG